>WEIS01091656.1:13090-28144 GCA_013389965.1 Todus mexicanus
CCGCCCCGCCGCCGCTCGCCGGGTCCTAGCGCCGCCCTCCCCTCCCTCCAGCCCCGGGGCCGTCCCCGCACCGGAGCCGGGCCGGGGCTGCTGCTGCGCTCCCCCCGCCGCAGGCACAGCGCTCTCTCGCCCTCCCGCTCCCCCGTCTTTAGTCACCGGCCCTTTTCTCTCTCGGGGCCCCACAGTCGCCGCGGGGTTTCGGGAGCAGCCCCGCACCCGGCTCTGAGTGCCCCTCTCTGGCTCTGCTCAGCTCAGTCGTGGCTGTTCTTGGCCGTCGTGGGCTGGACTCACTGCAGAACAAAATTCAAGCTCTCCCCGGGCTTACATCACGAGCAGCATTTCCTACCACATCACACCTTGACACGATTCCACACGCCTGCTCCATCTCCCATCTTTTCTTCTGTTTTTCCCACTGTTCACTTGTTTCTTCCCTCGCACCTGACTTGATGGGAGGCTAGGATTTGGAGTTGTGTCGTTTATTCTTTTTTTATTCTCATTAATTCACAAAGAATCCCAAGAGAAGTTTCACGTCTCCAAAAAGACCAGTTCGTGCCCTGCGAGGAGCTCGAAGAACAGCAGGAGGTGGTTGTGTGGAAGGGAAGTGTCAGAGGTATGTAGACACCTTCTGTGTTTTGATTTATTAACCACCAGCGTCTGGGGAGGAGTGGGCTTATGAGAAAGTCTGGAAAGCTGAGCCATTGTGGATGAATCATGGGAGGTCACGTCCCGATGAGTGGATGGGGCGGAGAAACGTACGATTGAAGGCTAGATGGTCGAGGAATGCTGCTGGAGTGGAGAAGTGGTAGGGACAACACGGTGCTCAGCAGAAGAGGGTAGAATGGGGGAATGCAGTCCGGTTGAGCCTTGAAGGAGGACAGAGATTTGGATGTGTTGGAACAGCGGGTGAAGAACAAGTGGGGGGCAGCCAAGGAGCAAGTGGTGTGGTCAGATTTGTGAGAGGCGATGTCTGGCCATCACAGCTTCCTTGGGTTGCAAAGCAGCGTTGTGTGTTTGGGGTGCAGCGAAGGGAGATTTGCAGCAGTTGTGGTAGCATAGACCAAAGGGGTCTGGACAGCAGATTTGTCAGTGAACACGAGAACAGATTGGGCTTGAAGCTGGTGGGGTAGATGGAGCTGTGCTATTCGTGTGTGACTCGTGGGACAAGGGAGGGAAGATAGTGGCGATGGGGAGTGCGTTCCTGCTGTCAGCAGTGAATGAGAAAAGGGAAAGTGAGGCTAAACCAAGGCAAACCTGTGCTTCGGCTACTATAAACCCATGAAAACATCTCCAGGAAGAGGTGCCAGGCAGCTGCTTGAGCATTGGCGTGAAGCTGAGGCAGAAAGGTTGATGACAGAGGGAGAAATCTGAGCATCACAAGCACAGAAATGCTACCTGAAAATCCTTGGGAGCTGCCGGACAGAGGGCACAAAGGGGGAGGAGGCAGGTCTGTGACCTCAAGCCTGGAATCGAGAAAGGAAAGAGGATGATCACTCAGTGACAGAAATAACACAAGCAACAATTATTTTGTAGTCATCGTAAGTCACTACTTTTGATAATGATCGATCTGGAGATCAATGGTAAAGCGCCATTGGGTAGCTTCTGAGAATTACAAAGGCTGAGGAAAGCAGGTGACCCAGGAAAGAGGCGTAAGACCCTGTGAATCCGAAGCCCCGTGGGTCCTCCTGGTCACACCCACAGCTGCAGAGGCCCTTTCTCAGGCCATTAGCTCCTGCCTTCTGTGTTACCTTACCCCACATCAGTGATTCCTCTTTGGGAATTTCAGTATCGAGATCTAAGGTGGAGATGAAAGGGATATCTTGCACCTTCTGTTGCTTCAGTTTCCCTTCTTATCTGGGCGTCTGCAGGAGGGTGGTACAGGACCTTGGAAGTCATCTGAAAGTACATGCTGAAAAACAGAAAGCTTTTTTAAAGATAGTTTTCATGGACTCGGGTCAGGAGGCCGCGCTTAAGTGACCTGTGAGGTTTCTTTGAAGATACTAAAGCTGTAACTGATAAAGGAGCCTTGGTAGACATGGAAGAGTTGAATATTTCAAAAGACACATGAGAGGGCCCCAAAAAAGAGATTGATGGGCAAGCGGGAGCTGTGAGATCTGGAGCAAGATAGCTGCTGAAATGGGAAGGAAGCTCTCTTACAAATACGAATTGGAACATGGAATTTATACATTATTTTGATGTGGGAAATGAAAGATAACATCACCTTTGAAGCTTATATTGAAGTTTGAGGGGGAAAGTATTAGAAAATAATATCTTTATTAAACAAGGATCATGGTACAGAATAGCTGCATATTCTGATGCAAAGACCTTGCCTTGCACTGTAGATTATAGCATGGTTTGCATTGGTTTAATTAGTGATAGTTGATCACCAGACAGGTAGCAGCTGATTTACACAAAATGAATGTTTTAAGTCCATCCAGCGGGTGCTGCGTATCAGCAAAGTTTTGCTTTAAGCCTGACATATAGTAATGTAAGATTCTGGTTTAATTTTTTGAAGTAATTTTCCATAGTAGGAAATGTTTGAACTATGACAGACAAAACCAACCAAATCGTTTTCGAAGATCTAATTTGCAGACAAAAAATTTCAACAGAAATTTGATTAATCCCAAACTGTATAGTGGCATTTCTACTGAAAAAAATAACAGCATTATAACTACTTTTTATTCTGGTTTACATTTGATATCTTTAAAGATTCCTTTTGGCTGCAGAATAATTGCTTATGCAGACTTGATGTCTCAAACTAGAAGCCTCTACCTTCAGGTGCTGGGGTGCTGCAGACTCTCCCCTCACTCTGGAGAGGCAGCCCGGGCTATAATGACATTCTATAATCCCCCATCTGCATGAAATGAATGAATTTGCCACAGTCAGACATACCCACTCTCAGTCTTTTTGGTTTCGGAATCACCGTATGTCTCCTTGGTGCCTTTGGACTTGCCTTAGAGACAGGACAGTCATTCGCAGAAGCAGGATCACACGTTTGGTCACTCGTATGACGCCACTGACTTAGTGGAGTTAAAGAGTGAATGAAATGAACGGATGAGTGAAAGTTTGGAACCCATGTCTGTGAACTGAGAGCAGTCCTCTCGATACTTCCCCGATGGGTGTCTTCTCTACACTGGAAACAGAACTTAGACAGGGAGGACTTAATGTGAAGGTAGATGTCTAGGAATTGTCTAGTTTTTCTGTGATCTCCCTTGTAATTTTAAGTTAGATTAGTAACTAACGTTCCTACATTTTACTTGCTGTGAAGAACTAAGTCAACTTGAATAGTGCAGGGAGACCTCTGTGGGATGTGTGAAGTTGGTAGGTTCAAATAGTTGTCCAAATAGTTCACAGTCTGTTTGAAAAAGGATTCTGGTACAGCTGCAGCAGGTAGTGTTATCAGAAATTCTTAAAATACATTCAAAGATATTGGCCTTGGAATTACATTTTGTTTTCTGACCTGATTCTCAAAACCAGTGAGAGATTTTGATGATCATCTGCCTTGAGCTGAGGCTGTCCAAAACCTCATACAAGTGGGGAAAATAAGCTGTGGAGTTTAGAAAGGCGATTCTCAAGGCCTCCCATGTGGAGCCTTCTGAGAGGCCGGGGTTGCACAGCCCCAACTCAGGAGAGCACGTATGTGCTTTGAGCAGTCCTGTTAAAGTCATTTGGTCTACTTACAACCTTAGTTGTTCTTCCAAATCGACATTTTTAATGGTGGCAATGGAAGAATAGTTTTAAGCCACAGATCTATTTTATTTTTTTTAACTACTGTCTAACAGAGAAATAGAGTGTGTCCCCTTGCTAATTTTATCCCTTGTGTTAGGGCGCCCCAATGTCTCCTGTGTTCTGATGACACAGGAAGAGCATCACCTTCTTTCACCTCTGTATCTGGTGTCCTGGGATCACCTTTGTTGCCCTGTGCTTCAGCATGCCTGGGGTAATAATAGACAAAGAAAGGTAGATTGTCTTTCAAACAGAAGTCTAAAGAGGTTTAAATTCTGCTACAAAGAGAAAGATACCTTGTGGGTTCATATGCTATTCATTCGTTAATCCCTCTGCTCCCTACTTACTGAGAACTGCAGCGATTTCTAATCTAACTCCAGAGGAGCTTTCTTCTCACTGTGGGAGCTAACTGAGCATATATTCCCTAATATTTCTAAACTTAGAAACTCATACCTTTGGAGTGAAGTTATAACTTTTTTTTTCTTTTCATTTTCATGTGAAGACATTTTACCACTTAGGGAAGACACTGGATTGACAGATCAGAACCACAGAGAGGGACAGAGGAACAGAAAGCACATAGGGAAGCTCTGGTCTATGCTTTGGTGCTTTACTTGTACAACAAGAGTATCTCATTCTTTAGCCTCTTCACTGTGTGAGGTTCCTAGTGAGGGCACCAGCACTGGTGACAGCTAATGAAGCCCTCGCTCCTGAAATGTAAGCCCGAGTTTATCAGCCAGTTCATATTCAAAAGAAAAGGCTTATTATGAAAAACTTGTTGACCAATTCTAACAAATCCAACAATATAAAGAGAAAAATGAGATATTTGGAGAACCTGTTATTTTGTGTGCAACTTTGAATACAACAGGAGAGCACATTCAAAATGTTTTACAGCTGGACGAAGCAGAGAGGTAGAGATTTGTTTGTAAAAGTTCTAATGTCAAAACAAGAGGTGGCCAGGGCTGGCACACCAGTTTTGCAATGCTTGAATGCTGTAATCTGCGTTCCCTTGTATTAGATTCACAACAACCCAACAGCATTTCAATGCAGTTCTTTACCAATTTTAGATTACATCATGCTGTGAATTGTTCTATCTGTTAATATTGATCCTTATAAAACATTTGGTTTGAGGTCTTCAAATGGAAAGCTGTGCTGCACTTAAGCATGCAATGCACTCACTTCGTCCTTGAAAATCATTTAAAAACAAAGCAAGATGCAATTGCATAGAGGATACTACTGTTCTGAAAGGTTAGATCTACCCCTTCAAACTGTCGATAGTTGGACGAAAGCCTTCCATGGGAAGAATGAGAACGGAGGAGAAAATGGTTGGTACTTGATGTTGACTGAGGGAGTCAAAGCGCGCGTCTGAAGAGCTGTGTAGCCCAAAGCAAGATTCAAAGAAGCCGTGCTGCTTTTTAACGAGAGCAGCCAGTGCAGCAGAAGTTATGACTGAATAACTTGTGTTACTCAGTTCCTGTACTTTTATCTAGCTAGATTTTTTTTCCTTAACTACCTAAGGTTGCTTGAAAACGTACTTCATTTTCACCCATGTTCTTCAACTGTTACGTGGCTTTGCTGTAAGCTGAGAAACATTTGCTACACTCTGCCTGCTGGGTTGCATTTTGTGCCCCATCTATTCGCCCTGGGCTAACATTTGATTGTGAGTGAAGGTTCTTTTTTCTTTTGCAAATCCCTTTAGGATCCTTCAGAAAGAGCACCGGTGTAGAAACCTGAGCGCTACACAGATGCATATGAAACTGTGAGATAAATGAAAGTTACTCTGGAAAAAGATGGAAGTGATATTTTGATATGTTAGAGACCCTCACTGGTCCGTAGTCACCCACTAAGAGAAACTCCCACCTGAATCTATTTGGTTTTGCTGAAAATTCATACACAGAATACAGAATCACACAGAATAATTAAGGCTGGGAAAGCCCTCTGAGATCATTGAGTCCAGCCTATGATCTAACACCGCCACGTCAGCTAAACCCTGCCACTAAGTGTGGCATCCAGTCTGGCCTTAAACATCTCCAGGGACGGTGACTCCACCACCTCCCTGGGCAGCCCATCCCAGTGTTTTATCCCCCTTTCTGTGAGGAAGAGCTTCCCAACATCCAACCTAAACCTCCCCTGGAGCAGCTTCAGGCCGTGCCCTCTTGTCCTGTCACAAATCGCCTGGGAGAAGAGCCCATCCCCCACCTGCCTACACCTTCCCTTCAGGTAGTTGTAGGGAGTGATAAGGTCCCCCCGAGTCTCCTCATCTCCAGGCTGAACAGCCCCAGCTCCCCGAACCCTCATGGGAGATGGAAATAAGTAAACATCATGACTGTGATGGTGGACATGAGCAAGGCGAGGTGGAGTGTTCTGCTGCCTGCTAGAGGACCAAGAAGGTTTCCAAACTGTCTTTCCTGCAGGGAAAGAGAAGTTTGCTCCTTCCTGGCAAGAGGGGCAGCAAGCACTGCAAACAGCTGCTGAACACCCAACATCTGCTTGAATCCAGCACGTAGATGAACTGGGTCAGGCACCCAGACATAATTCAGTCAAGGCCGTAGTAAACCTACAGGTTTGTCTTTGTTGAGGTATTCCCCAGAAAAGAAATAATTGTTCCTCAAGAAATCATGGGGCTAGATCACAGCAAAATCTGCTTTAAGTATCCAAAATTAGGCATACGGTTTGGCTAATGCACCGCTTTGTTACAGTGCGTAGTTATAGGAAGGGAACAGATTTGTCTCTTTTCTTCGTGCTGATCTAGGCGTGATCCGGCAAAACAAGCAGCTGGTGACAAGGAAAATTCAACTTATACAATTGAAAGATGCATGTCAACGCATACCAAAACCATGCTTACAGAAGCTGCTGAATATGTGTTACTATGAGCTGAATGCAGTCATCCCGAAGGCTCCAAATCTACATTTCTAAAAGAGTAAGCGAGCGCACATAGATCTGAACTATTGAACTCCTACCACGTATTATAACTAGAGTTTCAGAAATGACAAGTGGTTTGGCTTTATTTTATTAGATTATGTGTTTGGGGGAGTCTTAAAAGGTCCTTGACTTTCTGAGGCTGACCTAGTCAGCTTTTTCTGAAAACAAAAACCCTTCTAATGCTGTTGCTACATTTTTAAAGTCTCAGCCAATTTGCAGGTGCATGAACATAGCAACAGATGCAAACAACGTGGATACAAACATATGTATTGCACAAAGACTATATACAGAATACAGAAGAGGAGGTGCTAGTCATTTCTTGGACAAGGCATGCAGTTCTCAGTGCCTCAAGTATATCTTTTTCATTTAACCACAAAAAATTAGGGTCTGTTTCTGACTGGGGAGTATAGAACGTGCTGCATTTTATACAATATATATGCTCACCTATCAGCTGACTGTTCCTCTAAAACATAAAAATAATCAGAACATCTCTACATTTCTTTCTTTTTTTTTTTTTAAATTGAAATGAGGAATTTATTTTGGTGGAGTGATTCACTTTCCACAACTGTTATTACATCTCCAGCCTACTCTGAGTTTGCAATAGTGACTGAGACAAGCAGATGGGAAAATAGCCTGTAAATCTTTATTGTTATAGATGGTTTGTAAAACTTTGGATGTTGAAAGTAAGAAAGAGTGGTTGAAGTAAATCTCAACAATGCTGACTCAGAGGTTTAAAGCATTGCTCAAATCCCTTGATTAACCCAGCTTCTCAATATTTGACATGAATCAATAACTCTGAGATGTCTTTGCTGTTCTCTGGCTTTGTAAATATTTATGCAGCCAGTCCCATGATATACGATATTTAATCCCGTTGAAATAATTCTTTGTGTGCTGTATATGAAGAGATAGAAAGTATAATAGTTCCAGTGATGCTAGTTAAATAATTGGCACTAAGGATGAAATCTGCTGCATTTCTTTTGTCAATAGCCAGGAGTTATACAAGGTAAGCGTGAGTGAATGGGAAGTAAGGTCCACCTTCTGTCACAGATCCTGGGCCAGCTGCTGGAAATGCAGATTTCCTGATCCTGGCTTGTGCCTGAGCCTGTGGCTCAGCATTAACAACAGCCTTTTGTTCCAGTTAAATGAGGTGTCAAGAGCTAGACCAAGGCAAATAGTGAAAGGATGACACCTCTATCTATTAGTTTGTCCTCAGCCTTCCCTTTCTAGGATATACTATAATGAATGGTCTGTGCACTCCAGGGAACAGGAATATGCTCTACCCAGAGCCTGCAGGACCTGGGAAAGCCTTGTGAGGTCATCTCAGTGCAAAAGGGTTGTACTGGCCCTGCAGATTGTATCTGGGATCCCTGCTAACATACAAGATTCACAGCAGGTTAGTATTTAAATGGTTTAGCTTAAGAAGCACTTTTAGTCATTGTTTACTCATTCAGTCTGATTCATCTGTGGGTTCTGCCAGGTTTTGCAGTTGTACTCCTTGCCTCCAGGTAGTCCAGACGTAGAAAGGGTTGGGGAATAACAAGGAAGCAGGCTAGAGATGATATATCAAAATATGAATTAAGACTTTCAGAGCTGACAATATAAAACTAACTGTCTTGGTTAAGAAAAAGTAAAATCTTCTATTTCACTCTGGCCAATTAATGTTAGTCTTCAGTTAGCAAGTTAACAAATAACTAAAGAGCAATGGGACAAATTAATTGAGGAGCTTCATGTGCATAGACATTTGCTCAACCAACCAAAATTGCTCAAGGTTCAGCTGCAGGTCTGGAAACATAACCACTCATGTCTAAAATAGAAGACGTGGAAATAGATGTTATTTTAATTTTTTTTCCTCTTTCTGTATTGTGTGGTTTACCACAAAACTGAACAAAATATACCACAGGTAGTGGTCATGGTCATGGAGTGCTTGAAGGGCACATGCCTTCACTCACCACAAAGCAAAGGCATGTCAAAGGTATGTTGCTGCTGCTACAAAACATACACGCAGGAATCACTAGCAGCTGTGAGGATTAGGTGATCTGATCAATCTTTCCTATATTTATTTTAAATAGTAATTATTTGTACTTAAGGAATAATTTTTCATTATCCTCATCTGAGGAATACTGTTTGTGGTTGGGGTTTTTTCTCCTTTGATGCACAGCAGAACTCAGAATTCTTACTGTGAAAAAAGGCCAGAGAGCAGACGAGGCAAAATGACAGATTCAGGTAAAACATGAGCAGCCAGCTCACAACAAGCAAGTTCAGTGCACGGCAATCTTCCTGCTCTTCCCTAGGGACTGAGCTGAGCCGTTCAAGAAGGAGCAGATGGAAACAGCTGCCAACAGATGGATACTGGAAAGGATTCAAGCCACGGTACCTGCTGGAACTTGGGAGTTCGTGGTGGCCTGAGCTTACCCTATGACAGGTATCTAAGATTTAGAACCAGACAGCAATCAGTCAGTTCTTAGCTATGAGGATCAGAAAAAAATCTATTGTGGAACAGAAGATATGTACTGGGCTGAAGAAGCCACCAGAATTTATTTCTCAGAGTAGTCCTATGGTGAGAGGAGTCTTTAATTTGTGGTTGTTCATAGTACTAAAGATAAAAGAACACTGCTAATGTCTTTTTCCTGAATGTGTCTATCCCATAGTTCATTCACTCAAAATGGTGGTTTCTCTTGACCTTGAGCTGAGATTTAACAGGTGAGGACGGTATAAATTTAGGAAATCCAGTGACTCAGTGCTGATAGTTTTATGTCTTCTTGTGTATTTTCTAGCATTCCGTGAAGAATAATAAATGGCAAAAGCTAAAGTGTCCTTGGCAAATGAACAAACAAACCAGCACCCTGTGATATTTTTGCCTTTGCTTCCCCTCACCACACACACTGTTGACTTCCACAGAGCTTGAAATATTAACCCAGCATGTTAGTTTATTTCTTCCAGAGTTGCCCTGACCATTAGATTTAACATCTCTCTTGGAAGTACTTCAAACCAAATGGCTGGCTCCATCTCTAGCTTTGTTAATTAGGCACATTGCTTCGTTGCTTATTTCATACCGTTTAGTGTCATTGGCACGTGTGAAGCTTTTGAAAGGCATGTTTGGGACTACATTTTCTGCAGCTGGCTTTAAACTGCAACCTGCTTCAAGTTCTGCAGGGCACAGCCTTCAAGAGCGTAGAGCGCGTGTGCAGCACATACCGTACTGCTCCCTTTCCAAAAGGAACCAAGTGGCCAGTATGACACATGTTCCACCCTGCGAACATTTGTATTTCTATGATACTGTGTCTGTAATGGGAGCATTATGTGCCCCATTTGAAGAATGGAACTCCCTTTACAAGCTGTTGTGTTAACACTTTGCTCTAAGTTGAGCTTCATCCTAACCACCCGTAGGCAGCTCATAGGGGTTCCTGGCCATATAGGAACAAAAGCCAGTGGCTTTTCACACAGAAGTGCATCTTTGCAAGCCATGAATTTGGACTTGATGTGATAATTCCAACATGGAAAGATGCCAATACTGTGTCAACTGCCAGTAAGATTGATGAATTTACAGTAGGTGGGAATTGAGCTCATTCATTTCAATAGTCTCGGTTTGAAGTGATACTCTGTAACTGAACTGAGGAAGAGTTAGATTCAAAAGTTTAGGGAAACAAATAGCATGTATGCGCTATAGAAATGGTGTCCAATTCCTCTTTTTCATAGAAATGCTGCCCTCCAGTGTTCTGGGAAAAAAAGCACACGTATTGCTGATTGATTCCAATAATGTAGTTTCCACTTAGACTGCAGCAAGTAGCAATCAGATGTACCTCTTAGTGTCACAGGCACATGATTGTCCAGGCTCCAGCCTCAGAGAACTTAAGGTGGCACAAGACCCAGTAAAGGTATTGGTAACAAAAAGGTATTGCTGCACCAGTGCAGGCCCACTGACTCTCCTCTGTAAACCAACTAAAACCTATTTTCTCACAAATGGCAGAATCATAATAGTCTGCAGTTCCCTAATGCAATGGATTGTCACCGAAAAACCCCCACAACAGTCAGTCAGACAGTCAGACACAGAGTTGTGTGCACAGCGGTTGTCAGTGAACCGTGAGGTCCTTTTGTCCTCACAGAGCACGAGTCCCAAGTTACAGATAAAATACAAGTGATCTAGGTAGGTTTTGTCTTTCAGTGAGGGCAGCCATGTGCATTTGTTTTAGGATTCAGAAAGGAATATTGTATGGCCAAAGTATAATGTAGATGATCTTTAGGTTCGTCACCTCTATGCTTCTTTAGCTTTTCCTTGTGTGGCTTCATACGGTCTTTCCAAATGTGCAAGACTGCTTCTCAGCTTGTCCTGCTCTACACCTGCATGTTAGGTGGCAGTTACCATGCATGCCAAGATGACTTACACCCCACTGACTGACTTGGCCACCAGAGAATCGCATCACAGTCCCTCTGTCATCTTCTATTCCTGTGCATCTACCCCACCTGCCTTCTCGTAAGCAATTTATCTTCCCCCAGACCATTGCTCGCAGCACACGCCATAGAGCACCTTCAGAGGTCTTCTATTTTCTCTCTTCTTTTGTCTTTTTCTTTTACTTAAACCAAATAAAAATAGAGCAATACCCCAAAATTTGTGCAGTAGTGAAAAAACCCTTCATACTGTTCCTACAATTTTTCTCTCTGTTTCTGTAGAAGGCTCTTGGTAGGGAACAGCTTCGCCTTTCTAACACATATTTCTGCTGTTCCTAGTGTATGGGGCTACAGCTACTCACTGAAGACCATGAATACTTTTGCTGTTTCTCCACCAACAATTTTTTTGGTGTAGAAAGATAAGAAAACAGAACACTGAATTTATCAGGAGACAATTTCAGAAGGAAATGCAGTTTGTCTCCTATCCAGCAGATGTTGCTGTTGGACCAAACAGTAGCTCAAGGTCAGTTCAGGTGAGTTAGGGAAGGCTGCATTTCGGAGTGTTTCGATAGTTCCAGGATTTTATCAAGCATCTCCAGATCTGGTTCCTTCTGGTTCTCCTTGGGAGACCCTGTTTTACAACCACAGACATGCAACATTAGGTGACTGTGCTGAGACACAGTCCGCTGAGTGAATCTGGCTCCAGGCGAAAAACCAACACCACCCTAACCACGATCGCAGCCTCCCTCACTCTTCTGATTAAGTGGGTTATTGTCTGTCAGAGTTTTTAATAAATTTTTTATCAATAGTGGAAAGCTTCACTTCATATACAGCGCTTACCTCTCTATTGAGGAATGTGGGGTTATTCAGTGAGTCTTGCATAAAACAGCACACTTGTTGGAGTTGCTAAGATATGTGTAGAAGATAAAAGTTACTGACATTTTCGAACAAAAATGTGAGTTCAGTGCCATGCTGGCTGTGTCACTGGGAAAACCCTGAGGTTTCCCATCGCCCTGTGGTAACAGGATAGGTCAGTTTTAACTGTTAAAGTTGCAGTGTTAAGGTCTTTACTCAGAAGTGTCTGTGTAAATTTCTGTATCCACAGGGAAAATTCCGAGTTCTTTCTCCTGGTCTGGGTGGCTTTGTGCCAGGTATGTTCCTAATTCCTGGTGGGACCTGGGTGCAAAATGACTATCTGGAGGCTCTTCTGTATTACACTAGGGACCATTCTCTCCCTCATTAGCCCTGAAATCTCAAATATTGGAAGGAGAGCCATTGGTCTGCACTTAATGGCATTCCCAGTTGTGCAACAAACCCTTTGAGAAGAGAGAGCACTGCATAGATCAAGGAGAGAAAGTCACGACTGTTCAACAGTTCTGCTGGAAAACAAGGGATGTGAAAGGCTGAGGCAGGGCAAGCCGAGAAGCATGAATAAATAGCACTTAATGAGGTACTGGGGTATGCCTTATGAGATGATCTCGAGGACGTGTGGCATGTGGGGCTATTATCTCCATCCCACACTCTCACACAAGCTGAATGCAGATCGTGTTGTCAAATATTTGCACTCTGACTGTACGGAGAACATTTTACCTGCTGTTGGTGAAGCCAGCATTGCCATGTGCTAGTTACACAAAATGACCTTCATACCATCTCCTGCTATCGCAGGCTCGTGGCAGCCACGCATTTTGGCGATGTTGTAGACTTTCAGCGATATTGTAGGGCTGCTTTGTGTTCTCCAGATGAGGTGAGCAGCAAAGCCTGCCAGCCTGTTCAGCACGGCTGTGCTCAGGGGATCGGCGTATCCGAAGGCATTGTGATAGAAATGGGTCAGCGAGCGGAGCGCAAGCCAAGGGGCACAGCAGGGAGTTTGTCACGGCTTTGCTTCGCTACGTGAGCGCTATCACAGACAGGGTTACTCCGTGCAGTAGCTTGAAACTATTCCCACTGAACCTGGAAGTTTTGCCACTGATTTCAAGGAACAAATGAATAATTTTTTAAGTAAAAGGGAACTATTAATTTCTTCTCGTTAGCATTTGGGTGGTATGAGGTACAAACGTCTGCTTGTCTGGTCACTTTTGGATGTAGTTCTTCTGAAGATGATAATACCATCTCTGGAAGTAAAATGAGCAGGTTTTGCCCCTTGCACAATTTAGCCCTTTTGAATATATCTGCAAAATACAAACTGTAAAGTTAGAACTGGTTTTCCTTCCACATTCAGTGTGGTTTTGTAAGGTCTTTATCTTGTGAATAAAATGTGAGGTCATTTTAAAAGAGCAGCATCTGGTGCAGAGCAACTGCCAATTTCATATTTCTTTAGTATGTCTGGATACAGGTGATGAAATAATTCAAAAGGAAAAAATGTACCAGGAATAGGTCGTATATTTCTTTTGCTTAAAATTGAATTTTCAGTACATGAAAAATTTCTGTTGAAGCTTCAATGATAACATGGGAAATAGTGTATAACTTTGTTATTTAAAAAGACAAACCCGGCAACTTTATTGAACTTTTTTGTTGTGCAATGTTGAAAGTAGAAAAAGAATCCTCTTCATCTCATATTTGCAACTGAACTCGTGAAACTTAAAATCAAAGCACTTAGCATATATAAGTGAGGTATAAATTTATTCCTCTTCCCTTTTTCCATAGCTATAGTTTGAATAAGATAAACTGATAATACCGGTTTTGTCGTGCAGTCCCAGTAGGGCTTTCTTAAGTTACCGAATCCAATCAGATATTCCTAAGATACTCTTATCTTTATGTTCAAAGACAGCTACTTTCCTTTAGTTGTGTTGTAGCTGTATGACTTTCCCTTTGGAGGCAGCGTGCTGGAGGGAACATCAGACAATTCTACTGTCTGTAGTGAAAAGCTCCAACCTGGAACCGGTGTGTTATAAACGGAGGATTTCAGGCTGTTGCTGGGTGTTTGCAGCCTGTGCTGGAGTGTTTCTGTAGACCAAGCTAGGCTGCGGTTTGTTTTGCAGGATCAGCCCTGAATGCCTAAATACACCTTCAGGAGCCCAATTTAAAACCCAAGGCTTATAAACATTGGATCGGTCTTGTTCTCAGCTCTGCTTATCTTCCCTGCCACTGTAGGAGCCGAACTAAAACTCTGAATGCAAATATTGCCACCTTCAAAACGTTTGCACGTAGAGCAGAATATACTCTGTCAGTAATGTGCTGTCCACTTGGTACATAGGGGAATAGAGTAACATCAGGCGTTTGTTTTAAATATATTACTTTAGAAATAGACAGGGAGAAGTTGCACAGGGAACACATTTTCCTGATTTAAGTTCAAAAGTAAATATAGCTGTAACCTAAACATGTGTTTATCAGCATTGCTGCCCTTTGGCCTTGCTCCAGTGGACTTCTCTCACTGACATCAATGGGAAAAAGATGGGCGCTGCAGAGGAAATCTGTGAATATTTTTTTCTTCTTCATCCATCCATCTATTTTGGGATGTGCTAAATGCTTGTTCTCTGTTGTAACATTAACATCAGTATGTGGAAACTTGGGCTGCTAAAATAAATCAGTGAAATGCAATATACATGACTTCACATGGAACTGCATGTACATTGTTGAGCCCCGTGTCCCTGTGCCGTGCCAGCTTTACAGCCAGGTACGCCCGGCTGTGTCCCGCAGAGGTGGGGTGCGGTGCTGAGGCAGCCGTGAGCTCTGTGCTGCCAGCACGTACAGAGTCTCTGTAGTTCCTGAGCTGGCAAAATACTTCTTGGTTGCCATTTACATGACAGTAAAACTGGTACTTAGAGCAGCCTCAGAGTAGGGGGATGGCAAGGCCTGGAGTATCTCACAAAACCATCTTTTGATCTTGTGCATCGTGGGCCTGATCCAGTGTTTGCTGGAGGCAGTTAAAGTTTTGTTGTTGATGTGTGAGGCTTTGAAGGCTGAGGCTCTCTCTCTCTTTACTTTCTGTAAGTCAGTGATACTGGCTTCAAACTAACGTGGGGCATTTTTCTGACCATAGTAGAGACCCTCCTGATTCATGCTAGTATGAATTAGCACATTCTCAAG
>WEIS01091658.1:369-37536 GCA_013389965.1 Todus mexicanus
GACACAGTCCAAGGAACATAGTTCCTTTTCCCTTGATTAATAAAGGCTTGGAAATCATGCTTAAGAGCAATCTATGCTCCCTCAAGGTCAAGAGAAAGATGCAATGCTTAGGAATTAGAAGTGCTTCAGTCTGAGCCATTAAGCAGTACTTTAGGTCACCCTACATTGCTCAATCATTTACTTAAAAAACTTCCATGTGGCTTCATCTACCCTTTCTCTACAATATTTCATTTTGGTTTGTTTCCCCATCAGGATGAACGGTGCAAAGTCTAGTGCTTCCCACTCAGTCTGCTAGCCATGGGCAGTGGTAGTTTGGCAGCGCTGTTGCAGGGAAGCATGCACTTCATTCTTCTATAAAGTGTCTGCTTCATGGGAAATATTGTGCAGACCCCTGACAGAAATTAGGGCAACAACCCAAACTTATTTGTCTTTTATGTATGATTTCTTGAGTTTGGAATTTGCCACCAGATAGTGCAAGCTGACTTCACAAGGTTGCTGTAATACATAAGGAAAGGTCAGGTTTTGTAGGAACAACAAGGTCAGGTTTCACAGGAGCTATATGAAGCATCAGCAAACATTTTTCTTACAACCTCCTTCTCAGCGATTTGTTTCCAAAATAAACTGCAGTGATTGTGTCAGTGCTTAAACAATCATTCCCCTGGCTCACTAGGGGTAATAAACTTTCGAATATACAAGGAACAGGAGGTGTTCAGGCAAAACCAATCAGTGTTTTCTGTCATAACACTGCTGAATAACAGCAAAGAGAAAGAAAATATTTATAAAGAAAGATTACAAAAGCAATGAGCACCACTCAGGACCAACTCAACTGATGCAGGAGAAAAAGATGGGGCAAAGAACAGTACACAACTCATGGGGACACAGTGGTGTTCTCAACAACATTGGCTGGAAGGTGGAAGCCCACGTGGCATGCTTGAAAAGTTACCCCTATGACTCAGCTCGGTGGTGAACAGGACATTTGCAGAATTCAAAATATTATATACTTTTCTTATGCTGATTCAGTGTGTTTTCCATAACATCTTACATACAATGTATTGGTATAAAAGGTTTGCAGAACTTGGCTATAAATGCTTTCAAATGGTTTCTTCAAACAGCAACACAGTAAAAGTAATATTTTATCTCTTGAACCAAAAAAAAAAAAAAGTCTTTGAACAGCTTATATAATATGCAGCACTGAATGTCTTGATTAATGAAATCCCAAGGGACATGGAATAAAGCTCGTATCACGGGAGCAATTCTAAGGCCCAGTAGCCTATTATTATGTAAAAATTACCATGGAAAGGCAGGCTTTTCTTGCAACATGTTCATTTCCTAATGAGGATTTCTATTTTATCATCACAAGAATACTCTAATATCTGCTCAGGAATGTGAGATCACTATAGGAGAGAAAGTGTGTTTCTGAAGGATGGAAGATGCTCATTCATCTGCCTTGGGTGCCAGTCAGAATGTATCAGGCTAATATTGCTGTCTAGAAGGGAAAGTGTTCAGAGCACTAGAAGAAAGGTAAATGTCAAGTTGAGGTTTGCCAACACAGCACTGTAAAATCACGCATTTCAAGTACTCTGAGCGGAGAAGTGGCCTGTGTATCTCAGTTACCTTCTGTTCATCAATAGAAGAATAAAAATTTTTTAAATCCTGGAAGTGTTTTCACTGCACTTATGAATTTGGAATACCCACTGACAACAGCTTCAGTATGTTTTTACTGCTCCTTCAGTTATTCTCATTCAGCTTAAAAAGAAACGATAATCATGGTTTAGTGGTTAGAATAACAAACAGCCGTAACAGAGAAATAATAAGAAAAATAAATGTCATTAATTTCACATTGCAGCAGTTCACTCGTATTTCCAGTATTCCTCTGTTGAAAGCTACAGTTATCTAATTATATATAACTAAATCAAAAATAGACTAGAGGCAGACAGTCTTTATGTGAACAAAACACATGGCTAACTTTGTCCAAAAATTATAGGGATCTGCAACAGCTAAATAATACAACCAAGGCAAGGAAAGCAAACTGAAATACTCAGAGGTAAATGACATTTAGTGAAAGTACACAGTGGAAAAGGATATTGGAAAGAAACTTGCAGGAAAAATGCAGTAAAGGGACATAGCTAAAACAAAAGGGAAGAAAAAAATAAACAAGGAAAATGCTGTTTAAAAAAAACACATCAGAGCATGAAACATAATATTCCACCTTTATTGCAAACAAATCTAGCGGCTCCTTCTTTTATGCATGGAAGGGTAAACATCGGCTAAAACACGCTGGCTTCCAAACAGCATTGCCAACATAAATACTGACAGGAAACAAGCTGTGCATAGCACTTGTCCCAGAGTTAATTCTGTGGTTCTGACTTCTACAGGCGCAAAACACTGTGCACGTTGTTTGGTAATGCTATACCTGAACAATGTGCATTGAACAAAAAGCCACTGGTGTAGTCTCAGTGCATGTGGAGGGGTGCTCGGCAAAGTGAGAGGTACTTTGCTGTGGGGCTCCTCTGTGGTGCCCTGCCAGCTGCAAACCCACAGGCTCCCTCGTGGCTGCTTGTTAAGCTGCTCCAGTTTGGTATTTCATCTTCGAAACGCAGAAACACCACACCACATCATATTTTACACTCGTGGCCCTCCACAGCTAAGGATAATCTCATAGCTGCACTCTCAACAGCTGGAATCTGTGCTCAGGTCTGTGCTAGTTGTGTGACCCATTTCCCTAGCATCCATCCACACATGGTTGTAACAAACTGTCTATGATTAAGCTTCTCTACTGATTTCAATGGTTTGTCATAAAATATCAGAATGTGAGGACTATTGGGAAATGGGAAGAATTTAAGCAGGTCTTTCACAGGTCAGTTAGAAGTGCCATGGTTGTTGAAGGTGAAGAACTACATAGAATACCTGGCCACTGGGGCACAGCTACCAGCATCTGCTGGGAGTGGACATGTTACCTGAAGCCTTTCTGGCTCTGTCAGTATTCTTTTGTTCGGTGAGTTGAGCCCCTTGCTAAGTAAGGAGGCAGAGTGATGAACAAGTGCTTCTTACAGTTAATAGACTCTTCATGGGGTCCACAATATATGCCTGGCATACCACATGCCTGTTTTTCCCGGGGCTAGCTTTATTCAATGCTGACATCAGTTTATTTGCTCTCATCTTGATGTGTGAGTGAGATCATGTCCTTGCAGCTGAAGAAGACCCAGCTTGAGATATTCCTCCACAACCTTTCCTGAGTCTGGTGTCTATGGTACTGACAGTTCGTGAGCCAGTCTGCACCTACCAGTAATGCTAGGACAAGATTAAGTCAATACAAGTTTGCTTTAGACTTAGAATCTCAATGAGCCTGGATAAAAGCAATGCTTCTTTTCCCTTTCTGATGGATTGCTATGGGTCCTCCACACCCTTAAGACACTTAGAATTATAACTACTCAGGGGGGAAAAGATGTAATACTTTCATATCATGTTCTCATAGATTTAAAGAAAACCTTACATGTCATAACTTTGCCTTGAATATTCTACCTTTGATGTAGGAAAGAAAGGTAACATCGTACTTGAAGTGTTTTCATGGATGAAATGTTTTCATGGATATATACTGAATTTGTGTCAAGAACAAACATTTCTCCCCTTCTTTCTTGTCTCACTAATTAATTCTGCAATGAAATGACAGCATTGTCCTTATTAAAGTTTCTGAGTTTGTGGCACAGACTTTTTTAAAACTGAAAGTGTGAGTTAAATTGATCTTGATCGCTATCTCCTCTATATTTGAAAAGGTAGTATATGAAGATACTCACTGAACCAGAAATGTGTAGTGAGCCATGGATCTCTGAAAGCTGTTTTTCCCATAGTCTAGAGTCTGGAGATTAGTCCATACTAGGAAACACTTAGATACCGCACGTATCTATAGGTAGTAAGCATAACTCTGTAATGACCTTTAAGGTTCACATACTGCTCACTATTTTCTTACTCAAGAAGCAATGTTCAGCTGTCTCGATTCTTGCAATGAGGTAGCAAATTTCTGTTGACAACTGTGAATGCACTTGGAACTCTGATTTCCCCAAAGTCCAAGTCTTGACCCTGTAAGACTGATTTCCCATGTCACAAGAAAATCAAATAATAATTTGATGTACAGTGTATAAAGGCAGGTGTTAGAATCTTTAAAAAATGCAAATACATTATTAAGTAGCATAAAAAAATCAAGAAAAAACAGATAACAGCGTGTGTTTCAACTAATCACTTCATAGAAATATAGTGCAGCTAATGTTTACAATGTTATGCAAACATTGCACACTGCCTTTTAAAGCAGGAAAGTAGGGAGTGGGGTATACCACAGTTTTCATTTGAGCAGATGCCAGTGATTTTTATGGTGGAGAAGACAAACAGAAAACCTATCTCAGGTATCTCAGGAGAGGACTGGTCAGGCAGTTACTAAATATAAATATTGGCAACATGTTTCCCAGCATGGTAGAATTATTATCTTCTTTTTCCCATATCCTATCTTGAGAATGAACAACAGGCAACAAGAATGACATTTTAAAAAATTGGCCAGTGCTAACGTTTTGAACCTATGAAACTTCTGAAAGTTAGAATTAAAATGCATGCATACACACATAGATGTTCTTAAGTGTAAAATTAATGCAGGACACACTATGCAGCCTCTGGGCAATTTTAGGAGAAGGGATGTCAAGATCCCTGACTTTTGTCCATTTATCGTGAAATACATAAGCAACAATTCATGAATTTTTGCTCTGCTTAATTCGTTAGCGTTGCTTTCTTTTTCTACTTTTGTTTTCTTTTATTACTTTCACATTTCATTCATTAATAGGTAAGCATTCTACTTTTTTTTCTTTTTTTTTAAAAAAAATTTAAAGCTAGGCAGTGTAAACCATCATAAAAATAAGACCTATTTAAAAAGAAGTGCAGGCTGGTTTCAGTCAAAAGCTCAAGAGGGTTAAAGTAATAGTCTCCAGGTAGCAAATTCCAAATCTTTCTGCCTGCCTTCTCTGAAAAGTGAGCTGTTGCTTCTTTTTCCTTTCCAAGCAGTCTGACAATATGAACTTGAAACAGTGAAAATGCAGAGTAAATACTCCTGAGAGTACTTGACAGAAAAGCAGGCCGTATCTCGAATGAAAGCTTTAAAAGACTTCTTTTTTTTTTTTTTTAATGGCAGAGATTTTGCAAAAAGGTTGCTCATATAAGCCAATGATTCAGTAGCATTTTCAAGGAAATCCTTTCTCTACAACGGATACTTTGTGATGCCAACAGACAGATCCAAAATTGCATTGTGACTCATTCATAAGGCATTCAAACATTTTTATTTTCTTCAAATGTCTGGAGTTTGAATCATCCAAATCTCCAACCAAAGAAGCAACAAGCAGGCACTGTCTCCTTCCAGACGGAGTGTTTTGGGAAGAGACTATGCCTTTGGCTGGTCAGCGTGGGCACATGTGGCACTCAGAAGTCGGTAACAACAGTCAGTGGCATTTGCAATATCCTGGGTGCTAAGGGGCCGCTTACCGACTTGTCTCTACAGATTTTTACCTCTAATAGAGCTTTTCAAAGAACAAAAGTACTTTGGCTGTGGTAAGGTATGTGTACATCATAATGACTTTGTACAAGCTATGTACCGTCAAAATTAATCTGTTTAGACAAGTTCCTCATCTGATTCACAGCTTAAGTAATATACCCTGAAAAGACTTTCATGGGGTTTTATTAATTTCCTGTGTTGTTTCTATTCAAGTATTGCTGATGTAAAATTTTTCAGAGGAACAGAGGAACAGCAAAGATCTTCATCACTGACATTCACGAAACTCCACAAATTGCTTTCAAAGGTGATTTTATTCTCCAGTACACTGTATATTCTAGAAAGCACCAATAATGAGGTCACAGGAGGGTTAAAGAATTAGTGCAAAGATATCTTAAGATAATGTTCACATGTTTCACTAATAATCTGAGGATTTTTTTTTTTAATTCCTGAGAAAATTTTATCATGTTTGTTTGTTTCTCATTTTGATTATCTGGTGCACTGTTCATTACTGAGCACTTCTTGCTTGTGAGTAGCAGAAAATGGTGTTGTAGATGAAGAAGGTTGGTTCTGGTGTCTTCTTGTCCTTTTATCTGAGAGTGACTGTGTTTTGACCATAAATTGACGTAATTACTGCATACAATGAATTTAAAATGAATATGAGAAGTATTACACAGGGTAAAGGATCAAACAATTTTGCCTTTTTAGTCAAATACAAATCGTACTGTGCCATTTGCTGATCAGGAACAAGTGCCTTGCATCACAAGGTAGTTTTCACTTGGCCCACACAGTTTGAGCCAAATCAGTGTTGAAGTGGCTGGTAGAGATACTAATGGCACATATTCAAACAATGATCACTGAACTGTGGATACAGGATCCATACTGATACTACAACAGATACACCCCAGTACCAGGCATTTATGAAAAGATAATAAACACCTGAAAATGTCTAAACACATTTCTAGCATGGGTGTGGTTTCTGCTGTTTCCTCACCAAAGTCTCACCACCAGCTGCAAATCCTCATGCTTCTTTATATCCACCTCCTTGAAAACTTATTATAACTACTAGTAATCAAGAACTGTGAAAAATCTAGGCTCTTGCTTACAACTTAGGCTCTTGCTTACAACCAAGCAAATTAACTAAGTTGCTACAATTTATTCACTCAGCTGTCACTGAAATGAAATGTAACACCTCAAATTTAAGATTCTGATCCTATGGGCTCCTACAAGCCCCTGTAGGACTGCCTAAGTTTACCACAGGAGCAGTTTGATTCGGTCACTGACACAGAGAGAATAATGAGACTAAAGCAAACTTATGAATGTATGCTGGATTGATACTTTATGTCTTAAAAGTTGATAGATTGACACAAAGATTCATTTCAACTTGTTTATTACTTTGACTTCATCTTAATGATAATTCAATTTTTAACCTCTTTACCTCAGTAGTGGTTCAGCAACTATTTGCTGCAAGCTTTACAAACTATTTAAAATTATCTAGAATGACATCTTGGGGTTTTATGATAATTTTCAAAAAGTAGGTTGAATATTTGATTAGAAACAAGTCAGTTCACAAAGTTTTAATACATGCACAAAGTTTAATCTGTAATGATGAAATAAAAACTAAACCAAAACAAAATACCAAGGGCACACATAGCTTGGGAGCTAGTATTTTCAACCCCACCAGTTGCATAAAAAGGTATACTTGAGATTCCAAGCCTCAGTATTTCAAGATTTCCAAGCATTCAACCTTGAATTGAATAGAAAGTACAGGCTTTTCACATCCTCAATACCTGCTTCTGATGTTTCCAAAGCAGACACTCAAATGCTGTGAGGATTGGTTGGTTAGTTGAACACATATACACATACACTGTGGCCCATATACCATGCATCAGCCTGTGCATTTCGACAAATGGCATGTATCTGGCCGTAGCAAGATTTTGGAGGTGCTAAATATGTAATTCCATATTTCGCAATCTAAAATTAGAAATGTTTTTTCCAATTTCTGTCATCTACAATGGGCTTTATAAAACCCCTTAAATCTCCACAGAGAAGTTCCAACGCATCTGTTTCACCATCAGCTAGAACATTACAGAAAAATGCTCTACCTTTTTCTACATCAGGCAATTAATTCAGTAGAATTACCTTTTCAGATTTAGAGATATACGTGGAATATAACATTACCAGTCTTTGTTCACCTCTGTTCAGAGCTGGAACAAATCTATATAGGACCTGCCAACTGGAAAAATACTGGTAGGACAACAGATTTGCCAGGGGCTGGATTACACCACGCAACCATAAAACCCCCAGGAGCATGTTTTAACCACTCTTTCTGGAATAATTTGTCCTTGTCTGCCATAGCAGGTCTTATTAAATATAGAGTTAGTTCAACAACAGCCTTTACTGACACTCACTAGGAGCAGTAAGTGTCATTTTAGGGTAGATCATGACCGTGGGCAAAATCCCAACCTTGGTCTCTCTGTCTGGAACACCATTCACTCCGGTGGACAAAGGACAGAAGATGGCTTGAGTCTAATTGCCATTTTTGGGAAAAAACAAACAAACATAAAAATCAGGACTTTTAAATGGCAAAGTAAATTGATACTTCTGCTTTAGATGCTGATGTCAACCAGCATCAAGCAGCATTCAAACATCTGAAGGAAAGTTACAGCTGTAAATGTCACTGCTACCTGCCACCAACTCGCAGAGAAAACTGGCCATTTCCACAGTGTTATGTACTCAACTGCTGTTAGGGTGGACTTTTTCCTTTGTGTGCATTTGCAGCCCACACCTTTATGAATACTCATGCAATAGTGGATTGAAGCTTGACTCATTGAATTGAACTGTAAAACACAAACTTTGCTGGAACAGGATATCCATTAATATACCGATCCATCTTAAACAGCTTATGAATGGCTGTCACGGCACAATAAAGATACTTTGAATAAAATACAATTAACTTCTAAACTGCTCCAGCGGAAACTAACCATGAAGTCTACATAATAGTAAAGCAAACAAACAGAACCTACTGGGAAGGAGCTTAAGCTATCACAGAAAGCCATGTCACATATTTTCCTCACTATCAGCCCTGTGGGCCCAGAAAAAAAAGAGAAAGGATGATTAATGCCTCAATGCAGTCTGCCAGTCACTATGTACCTGATTGTCCTTCTGTACCTGCTGGCTGCTAGCACAGGCTGGAGACGAAGTTGGGATTATCTCAGCTATACCAAAAGAAAAACAAATATCCCACTGAAGGAAGGAAGACTACAGTCTGTACTATCTCTGCTTGTCCTCCACTGGTCCTACTGGCTTAGTCCGGAAAATTTCAATACTAATAGAATATGCAACACAGAATATTTTTTTATTTGAAGTAGAATATGTGGTGAATATACCCGAGTGCAATTCAAGATAAACAAAGAGCCCAGGAGGACTACTAATAAAATGCTCTTCCAAGGGTGGCAAATGGGATTCTGCTATTCTAAAATTACGAAGACTCACGTGGTAATGAGCAGGAAGCTAAGTAAGAGACTAACTTTTCAGACTCCTTGCTCAGTAGGAAACGCTTAACACAACACATTTACATTTACCATTTTGCTGTTAGCAAGAGTGAGCCTCTCTCCTGGAAGAAGACATTGGCAGTTTCTTTGGTCAAAAGACACATGGCAGCAATTTCCTTCAAGTACTCCAGATGACACATTGGTCCTCATTGACCACCTACCAGTCATTCTAGCTTCAGTGCTAACTCAAAACAGATTTCTCTAGGATGCGGAATGGGAGGCAGAGAGTGAGCATCACAAGCAAGCACGACGTGAAGAGCAGCTCTGGCTCCCACTGCCATGGACTCAGGTTGAAACTCAGTGGTGTCAGAGACACCCAAGAGCTGCTGACGCCTTTGTACCTGCACACACATCTTTATCCATTGAAACACCCAACAGTACTTTCCTTCTGGGAAAGCAAAAAGTACTTGGGTGAACATACTCAAGCCGGGAGTTCAACAGAACATTTCAAACCTCAGTTACATTCCAGATGCCTGGTTGCTGGTTACTGATGACTTTGGGCCATCCCAAACCAACACATAGTTTCAAATGGGGTGATCTTATTCTCAGATGAAAGGCAAGAGATTAAGAATAGGCATATGAGGAACAGTGATGGGACTTCTTCAGAAATAGCCTTACTTAGAGAAAAACATGCTTTTCCACTCATGCTTTCATTACACCTTATTATGATCACTAACACTCTCTGTACTGGAAACATCAGTAATTGCAAAGCAAACATGTCATGTAATCACATTCTATGGCTCTGTTTCTTCCGTGAATCTCGAAGTATTTTACAAAGGAAAAGAAATACTGTTATCCCTATTCAAAGTGGATGATTCCTATTTTAGAGATGCAGTTACCATACCACACTGTGCCCCCAGACAGCAGTAATGTTTCCTTAGTGCAGCCCTAGCTATAAAGAGAATCATCCCAGTGATGCATTTAGACCAATACACATAAGAGAGATGAACACATGGCTTCAAGTATTTTATTTCAAAGTCTGCATCTCTAGAGGACATACAAAGATTAGAGAAAATATTTCTCACAGACACACCAGCCCAAACACCTGTATGTTCTTTTGGGTTTATTGTATATAATGGGGTTTCTTTCCATTCTGTTTTAGCAGCACATCTTCCTGACAACTGGAAGTGGTTAGAAAACAGCAGGAAAATGAGGGTGGGAAAAAGAGAATATTTACATGCTACTTTAAATATTTTCCAGATTTGAGGTTTCAGGGTGGGGGGAGGAAAAGGATGGGCCTGGTTTTTTAAAAAAGCATGGGAATCCAAAAGTCAAAATCTTTAAATTTCCAAATGTCAGAATTCAATGGCATTAATTCAAAACAGATGTTTCATTTTGGTTTTGTAATTTTAAAATTCTTTCATAACAAAACATTCTGATTTTAAAAGTGCTATAAAGAATTCAATTTTTTTTCACTTGAGGTTTTTGGATAGAGGTTTCCCTGAGGTTTCCCCAAGGTTTCAGCAGGAAAAAAGAAGGGGAGTTCTGACCTCCTCTACCTCCAAGCTTGATTTTAAACTGCAATGAAAACAGCTAATCTCATGGTCTTCATTATGCTGTGTTCAGAAAAAGATGACAAAAGGTGTGAGACTATTCCCTATTGGACATTATATGATGAAATAATGAATTATGGGCATTGCATACACTGTCTTTTACCACTTATAATTTATGGGGGGAACAGTAGGATATAAAACTGAAGAAGAAGAGAGTACATTTTTCATTTTACAATGTAGAAATGGTGTATTTCTTACCATTTTATAGCACTGGGATGTCTTTAGTTTGTATTATTTTCCCTGACAAGTTTTTTATAATGTTTAATATACTTTTTATGATCAATACTTGACGTTTTGCATTTTTGTTGAATTTTTTTTAAGGATCGCACTATATTTACTTGAAAGAACCTTAGAGCACTCTATGAAAATATATGTATGTAGTATATGCAAATGTTCAAATCTCTGTATTTTTATTTTTCAACTATTTTAATACAGCATGTCTTCAATACAAAGGTCCAAAAAGAATTCTAAAGACTGATTTTCCTTGGCTTAGCTATTTTGAAAATGCTGCTTTGTGTAGGATATAGTTGACATATTTGCAAGGAAATGCAAAATCTTTTATAAATTTGAAACAAATCACCTGAACTCTGCAATCCAATTCCCTTGTAAAGATTCCCACACAACCACAGTAACATTTATGCAAATATACCCACTGAGATGAGTCTGAAAGACTGGAAAGCAGTTAAAGGGATTTGTGGTACAACAGATAAGAATAATCTGAGAGGAAGAAAAATGCAATTGCAAAACACAATGGTGTGGATTTTGTGTGGTGAAGAAAGAGCATGAAAGAAGGGAATACATGCCCGAGGATTCAAGCTAAGAAATACTGGAATTGCTTTGCAAAAGGCAGAAATGGTTCTTGTTTGCTATTTTTGTCTTTTGCAAAATAAGTCCAAATAGCACACTAGAGTCTAAGGTCAGATTTTTTAAAACACAAAGGATGTGGATAAGACACTTTGGGTGCAGAGAGAAAAAGTGTGTTATCTGGCATCTAACTCCCACTGCAAATCAGGAGGTGAGGAAACCATTTTAACTTTAAAAGTCAGCCCGCACCTCCACATGCAGACAAACTGTGTATGAGCAAGTAGCATTTCCTTGTTAAAATGTTTTTCCATAACCCTTCAAGCAGCAACAGTGTACGAGAGCTTTCGGCAGAGAGCAGAGTGCAGAAGGAGCCCTGCAGGACAGCAGGACACCACTTCTTTTTGCTACTAAATCTGCACACTCAACTGACTCTTTATAATATCATGCAGGAAAATAAACCCATTAAGTTCCATCATAGCTGGGCTGAGCCTGTGACTTCGTGGACAAGAAGAAAGCCCGCAGCTTTCTGAGAGAGTGATTTTTGCTCCGTTTTTGTGGACCTCAGACACACACTGTCTGCAGAGGTGGGGCCACCTTTTATTCTTCTGTGAATTACCAAGAATCAGACTTCAAAGTCTGTTGAAGTTAATTTACCCAGAACAGCATTTCCTGCGGGCGATGAGGTGGTTCTGGGACTGAATGAGCTGTAAAACCCGTCTCCTCCAGGGAGCCCACACTTGCTCTTTGGTCCTGGAGAAGCAGCAATGTGTTGCCTGTGGCACAGAGGGGGATGCAGCATTTGTGGGAGCTCCCTGCGCTCTGGGTTGGCTCCATCCCAGGCTGTCAGTGTGGAGGCCCATTGCAGAATGACATTATGTTTGCAATTAAATGTATAATCATCGCTGTCCCTGTGCTGGCTCTTGATTTGACTTGCTGCCTATGAGATAAGTAGATCCTGTTTTGTGATGGAAGTGTGGAGCTAATGTGTGCAAGGTTGGTTTTGGTCTGAGACAGGGCAAAGCTCTTCTGCACTTGGAAAAGGGTAGAAGCAGAACAGCAGCTGTGGCTCGGAAAGCTCTCTCCTTTTGTTTCCATTGAGATATTTTCTGTTATTTTGTAACTTTAAGAGTAATCAAAACCAAATTATTCCAAGCAGCAGTTAAATAAAGTTAAGGAAGAGGTTAATATAAGCTACACAGAAAGATGTAGGTTGCACAGAAGTGCAAGTTGCACAGTGCAAGCAGACAAGAAGGGTAAGACAGTGAGATATAAGGATATCTAATATATATCTCACTCAGCATCACACAGGGAGCTGGGAAGAGCAGTACAGCTTTCCGAAGTCAAACTTGAATCTCGTTCCATTTCTAGCTATAAAACCATGTGTCACAGTCCGCTGTGCCACTCTTCAGTGGCTCAGGAGTTAGTCTTCAGTTTGCAAATACCAATTCTCCAACTTTGATTTTACCATTTGGGTTAAACTTCCCCCTTCCTTATGCGTGTGGTATTCTGATTCATTAAACACAATATGTTCATATGACTGTGTGTTTCAGCACTGGAGTCTTATTTCAGTGCTTACTAATATTTACAGAACACTATTTACACATCTCTTAACAATCACAAAATTGTTGTTACTCAAAATGGTGTTCTTTTTCCCTCAGAATTGGCACTTTGAGTTCTTTTTTTTTCTTTCCTTTCTCCTCAACATGTTTGTATTTCCTTTACTTTCCAAACCCACCCTGTTTTCTCTTAAGCGATTTACAAAGTCACTGACATACCACAGTTCAAGTCTGCTACAAACTGGATTGACAGATTCATGTGTTTCAAGAGAGGGGTTAGGTAGAGGAGTCTGACTGCTTGGCTGACTGTGCAGCTATGTGCTGCTCACAGAGCTAGACGACTATGTTACACACCATTAGCTGCACAAGAATTAACCAGCTTATATCACCATGTTCCCGAGAAACTATTACTTCTTGACAGTCCTTTTGTTTCGATGTTAGTCTCTATTTTACTGGAACTGGGTGACTGAAGTATTTCTTGTAGCATTTCATCATTACTCAGAGTTGAACAAGTGCAGCCAGTGATTAACAGCATATTCACTGTGAGGCTTGGGTACCTGGCGATCTGCACCATGGCGGCACTTGGTTCCCAACATCTGCTACTTTCAGGAAACATCGTGAAGAATGGAGCCTTTGTAATGTTTCTCTGAGGGTTTTTAAGCATGTTTGCTTGCTATGTGTTTACAGTAATCATCTCTATTATTCCTGTGCTGGTGGAACTTGTGAGCCCTGAGCTATGTCTTGGCACCTGCACACAGGCATTGTATAAATATATACATAGCAGATTTTTACGCTGCTCAGGACTGGACTAGCTATTGCTTCCTGGCAGTATCTTAGCAAGCGAGTTTACTGGCAGAAATACTCATGAGTTAAAACAAGTCTGAAGTGGCTCTTATAGAAGCCTATTTTGAATTGGTATTGTGGTAAAATCTCGGTAGGAGCCCAGTTCCCTGAGGTATAAACATCTGATCGAGGAATGTGCTGGAATACTCTCATCCAGCAAACACATGTTCAGTTTTTGTTGGATATTGAATACTTGCAGAGAACGGATATTTTGTAGCGCTACTCCTCATTCTAAAATTCCTTCTGCTACCACTACAACAATCTCCCTAGTGCCTTTCCATCAGCCAACTCCCCCACAGGAGAAAACCTCCATCCCTCCACCCCTGACTCGAAACACCTCACAAGGAGAAAGGATGCTGGTGTATCTGCTGCTGGTGTATCTGCTGCTTGGGATGTCTGGGACTGAACTGATGGACTGGAGCCCCAACAACTAGTTTCTTTCTGTCCAGGGAAGCAGACAGGCTCAGCTGCAGCCTGCTCTGCATCTGGTTGGCTGCTCTAGCTTTTGGCACTGAACCTGCATGGATATTTGCAGTCTGTCGAGTGGTTTGATGAACATGTCAATATGATGGTCAAGCACATCAGTTTTCATTTCATGTAGCATTGCCAAAGTATGTTTTTATTTAAAGTAAAACTATTTTGAAACTCCCTTTCATTCTTCCATGATGTCTCACAGATTACTGAAACTCATTTTTGAAGGGTGAAGTAGACTTTACAGCTTAACCTCCATTCTTCCCTGGCTGCTCAGGGATTCTGCACTGTCCTACCCACCCTGAACTCTACCACAGGCAGGTAGAATGGTTTTCAAGTTTACACTTCGCACATGAAAAAAATATCCCAGCAATGCTCACATTTTACAATGTTTATACATAACGGCAGAACAGGCTTTCTCCCAGTTGGAAGGAGTTGGGCAGGGTCCAAACAGTATAAGAACTGTCCATCAACAAGGGAGTCTTCTCCAAGTGAAGATAATGCACAACAAGGAAAAAAAAAATCTGTTTGAATGAGCCTTTCAATACACAAGGGTTAAAATCTGCTCCCTTTCTTCCTTGCTCCTGTCACATTCCCCTCTGAAGCATGCTTCTGCAGCAGATCTTTCCAAAGGAATAATCCCTGCTCCCTTTCTACTCCTGAACCACTACAATTGGCCTTATTTCCCACATCTCAGTGGTTAGAACAAGGATTATCTGAAGGGACAAGAAGACAAAAAAGCCTTCAAAAAGGGAGCTTCTAAACATAAGGAGGGGAAACTGCTAAGCCATGATACTGGGGGAAGATTCTTCATAAAAAGTTAAAAAAGCTGTATACAGGGACATCTCCTCATGCAATTCTTTGCCTGTAAGGTCCCAAGGAGGAGACGCCCACTCTGCCCTCCTTCTTTGAGGTGACTCGTGAGGGTGCCTGGAGGGGCACTGCACTAACCAGCATCACCTGCTAGTCAGTACACTGGGCACCCTGATTAAAACTGGTTTGGAACTCTCTCTTTCTCCCTATTTCTACACTAGTCTTTTTGATGGGGCGGGGGGAAATCTCATCAACTTCAAAGAGAAGCAGAGTTAGTGCAAGAGTCTCACTCCAGGAGAAACATCTCACCATTATCTAAGTTCAGGCTAACCTCCGAGAGGGCTGTGCACTTGTATAAATGAGGACGCTTAGGAAAGTTAATCCTTATTTGTCTTTAAAGTGGATTGGTTAAACTAAGTTAAACTCCTACATAGATGCTTTTACTCTTCCAAAGGGAATAAGCACTGGCAGCCACAGTGATGTGTTTAACGGTGTCCACAGGGCCGTTTAATTCAATTCAATTAATTCATTTTGGAATTCACGCTTTTAATTAAATTCAAGCTCACTTTCTAAATATATGATTTGTTGACAAGCCTGAAATGAATAGCCTTTCAAACAAGGTTGTCCTTTTCACTAACGAAGTAATTGGAGAAACAATTCTAGGACACTAATGTTGCTTAAGGGGAAGGAGCTGTAAGAGGAGCTGGAACAAGAGAGTTCTTGACTGTATTTTAAATTACAAGCCTTTCTATGACATTTCATATCACTTTTCTATTCCTGATTCAGATTTCTAAGGAAGATTTCAAGATGCAATTAAACAATAAGAATGCCTCCTGGTTCAGGAAGGAATCATCCAGTTTCTGTAGATCTGTAATGACTTGAAACTTACCAAAAGCAAGACCAAGAACATTCCTTTAAAGAAATATTTTACAAATGAAGCCTGCTCATCCCAAGGCTTCATCCCAAGTACCAAGAATGAACAGAAAATATGGCACTCATTTTCACACAAAGAAACATCAGAAACACTTGGATCAGTAAGCTGAAAACATAGGGATCCAAGACCTGTTGGATGACTGGACAACTACAGCTTTTAGGAAAAAGAAAAATAAACTGATAACACAGAGTGACTGATGACTAAGTTCATTTATGGTACAGTTGTTTATGGTCTGACCCCTCAACCTGTGGCATTTTCAGGATGCATGAATATATTGGTGCATTGCAACCTTCCAAAGTCTTGTTAAAAGGCAGATGCTGAGTAGAAAACTTCACTTTCTTGAATTGCTGGTTATTGTCTCAGAAACTTTGGACAACTAAGATACGATTCTCCAAAAGAATTTTAGACATCATCTTAATCCAACAAAGGACTTAATCACTGACCTTAAGAACTCTGCTGGATCTTTAGGCCAGAGGGCTCTATAGCACCTTGGTTATCAAGTCCCATGTGAAAGCTACTTGGTGAGGAAGAGGAAAATAAAGTGCTTCCAGACCACTAAGTGTTAAAAGCACAGCTGCAGCATTCCAGTAATAACATCCGGGAGACATCAGCTCCCATAAGATCACATTGACCACAAAAATCTCTCAATCTTAAACACTTGGAAAATTGATTACTGCTACTTTTTAAGAAAAGCCCTGTCTAGTGACAGCAGGTTTATGAAGTGTATTTGTTACCACCGTTACAGCTATCATCAATTGGAAAAGAGAGAAGGATACCATCCTCCAAATGTCTAAGAAAGTAAAATCTTGAGGGATTGTTCAAAGACTTTTCTCTTGGATCCTCAAGATGAGGGAAGGTGGGCATTGGCAGTCATCACCTTCCACAGTCACACAAGCTCCAGTTAATAAGCACACACAACTTTAAGTCAGCTTTCAGACAGGTGTGTTGGTACACACCTTGCAGCTCTGTAGCTTGTCCTGGGTTCAGCTGGGCTGGGGCTAATTACCACCAGCAGCTGCTGGCCTCATCAGCTGGGAAGGGGCTGCAGCTGTGAAGGGCTCCAGTTGTGGTAAACAACCCAACCAACCGAGGAGATATTGGGTACCAGATTAGGTGTGGCCCCTGTATAAGGGGAGAGCTGGGCTGTGGGGCCTGTTTGCAACCAGCTCCAGTGTGGGCCTGAGTCTGTGGCTGGTGCAGAGACAGATCTGTGTTTTGGGTGTAGGTAAGCCTGGTGCCCCCTAATACCTTCTTCCTGTATTATTGCATCAGCCAAGATTAAAAACCATGACAGTCTTTTTTTGGTACCCAGTGTGGGATCTGACAATGGCAGTTTTGTATTTGGTAGTTTCACTGTGCTGGGGGAGCTGCCTTGTGGCAAAGATGAGGGAAGGCCTCTCCCTCTCCATGCTGGGGACTGATGTGGGTGGTTTCATTGTGTGAGTTCCCAAGGTCGTTGCTCACCTGTATGTGAACTATTTAATACAAATAATCAATACTGCAGGCATATCATGGGTTTTGTGGAGTCTGGTCTCATCATGGAGCAAGAGAAGACAGTTTCTGGATGGGCTGACACTGAAATGTGCCTTGAGGTGGCCTGTCCCTAGGTGGCAGAGTATGTGGAAGGGTTTGGGCAGATTCCTAGGATGGTTATCACCTCCTGTAACCTGGAACTTCACACCTGAAAAGGCCAGCAATCCTGTCATATTGATGCACCACTTAATAGAAGGGTGCCTTGTCTACACTGATGAAAACCAGCACCTTCTAGTGCTGTACTGGGGCCTGGCCTGTGCCTATGGAACCATAGCTCAGTCCGCTCAGAGAGCTGCCTTTGGGGACACCCTGGTTGAGATAGGGACCCAAACAACAACTACAGTAATTGCCCCAATAGTGAAAAAGAAACAGTGGTCAAGGAAAATGACAGATCCATTTCCTTAATTAACAAGGAGGAAGAGAAGGAAATGCTTGCTCAAGAGGCTGGCCCTTTAACAAAGGGATTGGAAGAGGGAGTAACAGAACTCAAAACAGGAGGCAGAAACTACCTGGTCCTTGACATCATCAGAACTTCAAGATGTGGAAAGATCACTGCTACCAGCCAGGTGAGCAAGTTTTACCTCATTGGCTCGGGTGTCTCCATAACTCTTGGACATCACTATCTTTTTCTGGCCCTGTATAGCTAGCTGCTGACCTCTCCAGAAACCTCCCATCATGCTGCAGTACTAGTGACCCTCTAGGTTCCAAATACAGCCTTTTTCCCTGAAGTTTTCCTCGCCGGTGAAGTCCAGCATACACTGGCCTCATTCTAGCACTGTGCTCTGCATCCAGCCTACAAGCCTGCACTTGCTGCAGGCATAATCAGGGAGGAAAACCGCATTGATGCTGTGTAATTTGGGATCTGAGCCTCGGTTTCTGTCCCAGCTCAATGCTGTTCCCACCAAGGAGGCAGAGAGGAACCTTAGGTGAGCAATAACCTAGCTGACAGCTCCACTATAGTAAGGCTGAAGCTGAACTGCAGAAGAGGGAAGAGGGGTTAACACATGGGATAACATCTACAGCAGGTGGGTAACGCCAGACTAATGTAAGAGGCTGAGCAAGGTGGAATGCCCCTGCAGCCCAAGTTTGCATGAATCCTTCTTCTGATCCAGGCTAATAATGAAACATTAATGGGTAGATCTGAGCCCAACTTACTTTTAAACATCAGAGCACCAAACCCCACAATCTTAGACAATTCTATGGCACTTGTAGCCTAATGAGGAATTGATTTTCCTCCTCCATGCCTATCACTTGAGTTGGTTGTCCTCAGCAGGAGGTGATGTGTGCCCATGTAGAGATATGCAGGGTGAAGAACTCACTGTGCCTCAGTAGATATCTTAAGATGGGAAACTGTCTATTCCTGGGTGGTATTGATTCTTCCATGGCACCTTGACAAAATTTAGATTTACCTGCACGTCTGGCATTAAGTACTTTAAAAACACATGTATATGCCAAGACCAGCCTGAGAAAACCTGTGCGTGACCTGAAAACTGTATGTATTTATCTTTTGAGATAATTCGGCTCTGTTTTTACAGATTACAGCCTCAAATGGCCATGATGTTAACAGAGCATGGAATGCGGTGTTTAGAGAGCAGCAATGATGCAGCAGTTGAAGCAAGATCTGTAAGCAGAAGCAATACAATTTGTTAGACTTGCTCCTGCTACAGGAAGAAACAAATAAGCTCTGGCCTTGTGTGCATTCAATGTCTTCTGGATATCATTTGTTTACTTTTCCCTCTTTACAAACCATGCCTTTTGGAACATCTTATATATTAGAGGTAGGTTAAAGAAACAACAGGTACAAATAAGAAGGCAAAGTTGATTCTTTCAGAAATGAAAAATGGTCTATATATATAATTATATATTTAAATGTTAAGTTAAATCCTGGATTCAGGCATGGTCGTTTACTCCACATCAGGTCCTAACATCTGAAATATGGCCCAGCCCAAATTTCTGACGTATTGTTTTCATTTTCATCATAATAAAGTAGCACAGAAGCTCCTTACCAATCCATCTATTTGTGCCATAAATGCAGAACACAGATCCTTTTCTACTTGTTCTATTTTTTGCCAAGCACAATTTATGTCACTGTTTAAATCTTAAGATAAAGATATATTCTGATAAAGATCTGTTCTGCAAAGCTTTATAACTGCATAAAATTAAAATTACAGTCACAAATGTGAAGTGTTTAGATTCTTGTTTGGAATCAATCTAAGTCTAGATGATTTCTATAATTTTGTTTCTGAAACATATGCAGTTATAGATGTAAAAGGAGATGAATTATTTCAAGATGCCAAAAATCAGTGGTAATTGAATCTTCCATGGTTTCTTTTAACTGTGGCCAAAACCTTTGCCTCTGCTAATACCAAGGAAACCTGAAGGATGCAGCCAAATAATAGGCGGAAAATCTTGCCTGGAAATTGTTTATGTAAAAACCAGTTCAGCATAAAAATAATAATACTAATAATCTGGGGTAGGTGATGGTGGCACAATCTTTCTCTTGAAAGGGAAGTTGAGGTAGTGTGATCACTGAACTTTAATTTACAGCTTGATCTAAAGTTTTGCACACACAAAACCAGAATGGATGAATCAGAGAGCTTTTGTCAGCGTACCAATGTTAGCATCACTATTCACATCTGAAAATGTCTTAATTTGGCAGCAGGCCAGAGGCTCACCCCCTTGCTGGCACACAGTGAAGGCCACCCACCAGCACTGGTGGTGATCAAGATCCTGGTCCCTATGATCAGAGACGGTCAGGCTTTGAGTCATCGCTGGTTGAAAGACTATCCGCAATCCCTCCAAGCTTTCTGGAAGTGTGATTGAGGGCTTATTCAGGGAGAAATCTGCCACTTACTGACTCATGCAGCACCCAGGATTTCCCCTGAAAACTTCTATTCAAAAATTCTCATAGAGCATCACTAATTTACGGGTAAGGGATCAAACAAGACAAGAGTCATCACACAGAATGAGAAATTGGATCTGCTACTGGACTTTTTCTTGTTGCTTTATATGGGTTAGACTTCAGTTTTTACTCAGTTAAGATACTATTGACATCAGACTTTCGCCCGAGAGAAACTTGTATGGTGCTGCTCTGCGATACTGTGAAACGCAAACTGCAATTTTCCACTGCAATAATAATATTTATTTCAGGTTTATGGGATCATTCTGCAAATGATCATTCCCAAAACTAAAGCCTGTGTGATTTCTATACATTAGTTTCAGTGGACTTGTTTCCGAGATTTGTAGTTGTCTAGAGTCATCTTCCTTCCGCGCATTTTGTAGAAGCTTTGCATCCCTAAATAGCCCTTAATGATGAATAGTGAAAGAGTTCTAAAAAAAAAAATATTTTTAATGACACTGTTCTTTTACCTCTTTGTCTACAGAGGGAAATTACTTTTTTTTTTTTTTTTGCCAGATTCTGCTCTTGTTTACATTAGCATTAATTTTTAAAAACTTTATTCTGTTTATCTGTATTATTATTTGTATTGCTTGCAGCAGAAACTGGAAGACTTTTTTTGGGGGCAACTGGTGAGCGAAATTATACTTTGTCACATGACCATGTACCTAAAATGAACCCTTGCCAAAATCCATTGCATTTAGCAGAGGTAGCATTATCTCATAATTTTCATTAGTAATTCCAAAGTATTATTTTTCCTTGAATGAGACACCAAATCTCATTTGAATCAGCTTAATAAAGTCTTTCCTTAAGAAGACAAAGTGTCAGAGACATTGTACCCATTTTCAAGCAAATTAAGCTGCATAGCAGCAGTACACTTGCTGTTTCTGAAGCTGTGTAAAAAAAAAAAAAAAAAAAAAGGGTGGGTTTTTTTCTGACTGTGGTCCCAGCTATTTTCAGGATGCTTTTGTGGCTGTTTTGTACAAACTCAAATTGTGTATTTCAGAGGATTTAAACAGATAGATGGGTAAAAAGCTGTGCATATGTTGCCTGGCCTGGGTTTCTGAAAAGATATCACCTATTTTTTCCACTAATAGAGACAAATACCCATAAAAGAACTCTGTGCAAGCCCTTGCTGTGGAGAAGGTGAAGCACAGTGGATTTAGATTTAATCACATTCTGGTGCATGCTCACTGATGTAGCAATTTGTCTTTTTGCATCAGGAATAAAATATACAAGCTGTCAGTTTAAAACATGCATTTTCCCTTCTACTTCTGTTATTCTTTCACTGGCAGGCCCCAAAGTCCATATTCTGAAATGAATTTCCAGAGTTAAGGTCTGTTTTCTTTTGGCAGATCAGATTTCAAGGCTTTTCTCCTACATGTGCGAGATCTCATGTTAGTTGAGCCTCGTTGCCTTAAAAATGGGGCTACAAAGGGGGTATAAGAAAAACTAGAGTAGTATGCCAGAAGAATGGGGTCAAGTATCCAGAAAAAGCATGGTATCTACTAAAACCAGTTTTCATGCAATCACGTATTCAGAGCCTATTTTTAGTTATAGAAATGATCAGCAGTGAGACTTTTTTTTTGTTGTCACAAGCAAAATGTCTTTCAACTTCCTTTCACTTTCAGGTGTCTCTATTTCTGCCAAAACCGGGTGAACTCAAGTGGCCAGAAAGATCACTTGCTACTGATGTAGGGCTTGGCAGTGCCAGGTCTTTGATATTCACAGCAGTGTTCATGGCTACCACTCCTCTGGAAGGGATGATTGGACCAAAGGACAGGACAGCATGGAGCAAGTGGTAGCAGTTTTATCTTTCCCCAGCATCTGGGCAGATGTGCTCCTTCTTAGCCTACTCACTACACCTTCATTGGGCACAAAAAAAGTTGAAAGTTTGCAAAGTCCTATTTAGAGAAACATCAAACACAGGAAGAGGAGATATTATGGAGAAGACCACCCTCTGAGTAATTCAATCACTCGCTCTCCTTATAACACTCAGAATCTTCCTTATACAATGCAATCTCTCACCCTGTAATTCTTCATTTCTGCTTTGTGCTGTCTCCCGTGAGTGCTGCATGCTCGTGCCCCACTAATTTGGAGTCACTTCCCCACACAGCCTGTTGAGCAACTATGGCTCCCCTTAGAAAAATTAACACCACTTCAAACTGCACTGAAAGCTACTAAATTAATTCTTCAAGTGTCTGCCAGCACATAGGGCTACTTCCCATTTTTGTCAGCATTCAGCCTTCTGGCTGTATTCTCAGCTGCTCAGTCTCTATCCTTCTCCCTTCCAGCCTGCTTTTCATTTCCCACCACTCAAGTCCAGTCTCCCCAGCCCCCTTACTGAGAAGGGAAAAAAAATACTATCCTAATATCTTTTCACAAATTCATGAAGAGTAAACTTATCTGCCAAACATCAGGCACCAAAACTGCCCACATCTAAGGCACATTTTTATTTGCTTACTGAAAAGCAATGTTTATCTGAGAAATCGAGAAGTGAGTATTTGTTCTTTGTTTGTTTTCCTGAATGGAAATTTAGTGCAATCAATGTATTAAAAAACTGTCATTATTCTGTGATCTACAACAATGTCCATATTTTAGCAGGGAAAAAATAGACAATTTCCTAATAACCACAGGGAAGTAATAATAATTAAAATTTGCCTATTGGCAACTTGCAAACTCAGGGACTCTGGGGCTGCAAACCTCCTGGCTAGTGTCCCTGGAGCTCTACAATTTCTGATTCTCTGAACTCTAACACTAAGGGTGTCAGGAACAGGGTTTTGAGGTTTGGGTGCCCTGGACCCTGGGGGGGCGGGGGCAGATACGGAAAGTGTAGAGGGAGCAGTGTTGGGGGGTTGCCGTGCTCCCATTGGCATGGCATTTGCAGTGCTGGTGTGAATGGAGCTGTAGACTCTCTGCTTTTCTGAACCCTACCCTAATGGTGGCAGGAATGGGATTTTGAGGTGCCACAGGATGTGAAAAATGTGGAGGGAGTACTTGTGGTGTATCGCCGTGCTCCCCCTGGAATGACATTGGCAGTGCCAGATTCCCTGCAATTTGCAGCCTCAGAGTCCCTGGAGCGACAGAGGACAGGGAAGCAACATCAGTGTTGATGGAAACAGATTCTGGTGACTTGACATTCACACTGTCTGTTGCTCATTGTAGCAGCACGCACTCATACCGATTACTGTTGAGATTGTCAAGATTTCCATCCTGCACTGCTTGACCAGATGTATTTGCTCTGGGCTGAAATGTAGCATGCTGGACATGAGGCATCTTTTATTAAACAAATGGCAATTGAAATGGTAGTGAGGCCTTAGCCAGCCTTGAGTTTCTCTCACAAACCCATGAGCCCATGCAAACTACTGCTAAAAGCAAGAGAGAAGTCTCCTGCAGCAACAAGATGCTCTTAGAGCAGACACTAAAATAATGTCATGTTATTCAGCGTGACAGTATCTCTCAATAGTAGATGTTATCGCTATGGCTACAAGCAAGGCAAGGCTTTTAAGGAAAGACAATTCCTCTCATTAGACTAGTTGGCATATTTGGAAGAAATTAACAAGCTTTGAGGAACATGAACTCTTTTTCAAGCACCATCTGAAACCATTTTCAGCCTTTTGTTTCCCCAGTTGCCCCTCACTCCTCAGAGAGGATTTTTTTTTTTTCAGGGAAGTTTAGAAGATCATTAAACAAGTTAATTTCTCGCTGGATTTTTTTCTGGCAGACTGAGTTTACGCCATAAAGTTTATTTGTATCACATAACCATGATGTCTGCTGGTGCAGGAATCAGAGAAACTGTATGAGGGCATAAGTCCAGAGGTGGTGAAAGTGTTGGTATAAAAAGACATCAGCTTCCTGGCTTTAGTGATTTTTATTTTTTTTTTAAAGATTATTATTGTAGCAGCTATCTATGTTAGGATGAACACTGTAGGTGAGAGGATCAGCAGCTGCAAAGGTCTCCAGCCCAGCCTTCTGCTCAGGGCAGGGTCCTAGCTGGGCTAGTGCCACACATTTGTCCCTGGCCATGGGCTGCTGGGTGTGTGGCCATGCCATGGCAGTGAGCACCCTGGAAGCTGCAGCAGGAGGGGAGCACCTCTGGGGTCAGGGGCTGGGTGATGCTGGCATGACAAGGGGTCCCCTGGTCCATGAGCCCACAGGAAGCCACATCCTGCAGCTTTCTGCTGCTGTTACCCACAGATCTTCCTCTGGTGCTCCTGGTAGACCGTCATGCACAGTGGTCCAGGACAGGTACAAAGCATCAGGGGCTTTCGTGTGTGCCCCAGCTTCTCAAACCAGAAGCAGAGCACCACCCTCCTCCAGCTCTCAGGAAAGCCCACCCCTCATCCTGCCCTAGCCCTAAGTGACTGTCCCCTTCTGCCCACGCCGTAATTCTCCCAAGGTTCAACTCCTTCAGGGCCCTTCAGGCAGCACTTCAAGTCCCCATTACACATCTGAAACGGGGAATTTTGCTAGACAGCTGCAGGGGGATCATGTATTCCAGGAAGACCACGTAGGCGCTGCTGGCTTACTGCTGTCAGCCTCATGATGGGAAAGAGTGCTCCCTTAGGGATAAAAACCCATCTGTTTGTAGCAGTGGAAGAGCTCCTGTCATGGAAGCAATGTACACACCTTGTTTTTGATGAGAAGTGTGGAGGATTCTTGTGACAACAGCAGTGGGTGACAGCCTGGGGCGGATGCCACAGTGCCAGGAGGACTCAGCTCACTCCCAGCCCGGCTCCACGGTGAGGGATGCAGCTCACAGTGAGCAACACCTTCCCCAGCACACTGGGGAAGAAGCCACTCCAGGAAGCTGTCACACCACAGCCTGTACACATTTTCCTCATTTGGGAGCTGGCAGCTGCCTCCAGCAGACTGCTCACCTCTCTACCTATGCCTTCAATAGTCCTCACCTTCTCTCAAATATCTTCTTGGTTTAAACATCAGGCTCATGTTGCAACCACCTCCCAAAGCCTTTGAGGTGCTCTTTTCCTGAATGCTGAATCCTCACCAATTAAACCTGTCACAGCTTGCACACATCTTTCTCACCGTACTTCCCATCTCAAGGTCTGACCATACAGACAGGTTAGCTTGCATAATGTGTCAGAAGCTCATGCAGTTTACATTTTCCCAAGATCCCATCTCTTGGCACTAAGCAAGGTTTGGCCTTTCTTTTTTATTACATACTGTTCTAGCCCTTACAGAAGTAGGAGCTTTGAAAATGAAGTGTTGTCAGTCCAGAAAATAAAAGGCAATCAAAACCAGAATCCAAAGGTATTATTTTTTTAAAAAATACCTGATGTCAGACAGTTTCAAGATTTCTGAAGGCTTGGGGTTGGCAATACAAAGCCTGTTCCTAATTCCTTGAGTCTGGAGAGAGATGTATCTATGTTGCAAAAGCACAGCAATAGAGATTTCATTCTCATCCTGTTATCATCCGTCATCACTCTCCAAGGCACAGACACACACACACCATTTTGAGCACTCTGGGCCACATCCTTATTTAGAGAATAGTCTCAGCTTCCTTGTATGTTTTGTTCGGGGCCTGCTCATGCCATGCAACACATTAACATAGCAGCTGGCAGAATTAATCAGCAGTAATAAAAGCACTTGCATGACTTGACCCGCATAATCTATTTGAGGACATCTCTCTCTTGCCCAGTCTTTCACTCACCCTCTGCTTTTATGTCTAGCTCACTTATTTTTACGCATCATCTGCAGAGCAATTTAAACACTGCAGCACTAGTGTGATTACTGATCTACACAGCAGAAGTTACTTTTGGCAGTAGCTATTGTACAAAGCGGGTCAAATATAACTCCAAAGCTGCTCTTGGGCAGTCTATTTTTGATTTTTTTTTAACCTCTACATGAAGATCTGTATTGGAAAAATGTCATTTGGTGTGAGACAAAAAAAATGCCCCCAAAATAAATCCAATTAAGTTTTGAAAAAATATTAAGAAAAGGCAAAGTGAAAAGTAAAAAAGGAATGAAAAAATATTTCTTGGAAATTACCACAAAAGTTATTATGCGTGATGGGTGATGCCACTCTTGTCTTTTTCCTTTGTGTCGTTGTTAATGAAGTATATTTAATCAAAGGACACAAAAGGGAAATATTCAGACTAGGGCAATGGAATTTTTTACAGACCTGTGGGCCTTCCCTATGAGAATAGATGAAAATGCCTGATTTTACTTCATGTGTAAAGAAGTAAATGATGAGGAAATGAGTAATTCAATAAAGCCAATAGAAAGGACCATTCAAGAAGAAATAAGGGAACAATTAGTATTTCAACTATAGTCCACGTAGAAAGACATCTCTCTGTCTGGACTGATGATGGAGATGAAGGCAAAGTCAAGCAACAGGAAATTCCTTCTCATGAAGCTACACATATGCATGTTTTTCCCTGGGAATACTGTTTTGTACTACTTCCTGAGGGTTTATCCCAGAAGATTTGTACCAGTGGGATCATCTGTAGAGTGATACTGCATACTGACCACTCTGCATGGTTTCTCAGCTGGCAAGCTGTGAGAGCAGGTCTCCAGCACTGGGCTGGCTCTTTCTGCTCCCATGGGTGTAGGTGACATATAGGATGTTCTAGGACAGTCTGCTATTGTGACTGATGTGGAAAAGGATGCCTTTCTGCAACTACCTTCTCATGGACACAGTGTCCAAGAAAGTTAAAGTACAGGCAAATGCAATTCCTTATGCTACTTTTAAGTATGCAAATGCACATGCAGCAAGGCATGGCCCAGGAGACCAGGTCTGCTGTCAAAGTCCAGTTGCAGATTTGAGGGGATTCCTTGATTAGGAAATTTCATGCCTACTCCCCTTAAATAGACTCATGATTATAAGATACATTTTCTATCTGAGTCAGAAATGTATTTCCTTCATTCACATTGTTGTGATAGACCCTGCTTGACAATTTTTTGCCTAGAAAGATATCACAGGGACACAGGTGAAAATGAGTAAATTAAACCCTACCTTACTAAATACACTTTCTACTTGTTTATCCTATACACTATCCATTTCCAGATGTCAGTTTTTCCAGCTGTGTTTTATTGACACATTTACTCAGTATCATTCTGATTCCATACTTGGTGCAATGTCTCTGGAGCTCTGTGGATGGAGTTGTGTGGGGCAGCACAGAAAGCATCATTTCTATTTACTGGCTCTAGGAGGTAGCTGAGCTTCAAAAGAAAAAGAATATGCAGGAGTAAGACAGGTTCTAAAAACAAGCTCATTTGAAACGTGGAAATCTTAAGACTGGTAAATCTTTGCTGTTAGTGTGTTGCAAAAAGCCAACCTGAAACAGAATTTTTTGGCTGTTTATTTACTGAACCCAAATAAAAGGAAGGAACTTTTGGTACAGATAAGCAAATTTTGAGTGGATGGAAGAAGGATCATTATGGTTTTAAATTTTTCCTGTGCACCTCCTCCTGACAGTCCTTAATAACAACTCTCCCCTGGGACTTACAACTATTAATCCTGCTTAGGTTTGTTAGAAATATCAGCTATTTTGGGTGGCTCCTCTAGTGTCTTATTTAATGTTTGAACCAAACCACTCACCAACTGAAGAGGTTCTGCAGTAGGTGAGGCTCTGGACTAAATTGCCCTGCATACCATGCAGATGTTTCCAACATCCCATCTTCTCTTTCCATGCCCTGTCAAGGCATGAAATGCCATCTCGAGAAGGGTTCTTCAGCTCTCTGTAAATTCTTATTAATTAATTAACAAATGTTTAAGGCTTTGTGAACAGGCATCTATATTTGCACGTGCTTCTCACTGGTTTAAACTGCAGATCTCTACACTCAAGATGATGGTGTTTCTCTCTTTGTCTGCATTTTAGTCAAACAATAGAGCTCAGGAGGGAAGCCTCACTTAAAACTGAATTACCTGGCAAAGTTTCAGCCCTCTTCTACATCAGTGTTTTACACAATGCCTGGCTGAGCTGTGGAACTCAGTCACAGGGCACTGCGGTTCCTAAAAGATATGATTTCATTAAGTGGGTGGATTAAGATATGTAAGTAAACATTTGGGGCTGTAAAAACCAAAAATGTTACCTCTAGGACAGGAAGACTCCAAAGCCAAACTTTTCTAGCGTTGGAGGAGATACTCTATGGAAGTTTATAAGCTTCTCCTTGGTATCTGCCATTGGCCATTGTATGTGGGAGGACAGAGAGTGAGGCTACATGATCTTTGCCTATCCTTTGTCCTCCTATCAACAGATGCAACAAATGAGAGAGTTCTACAGGTATTTTAATTCACTTTAAGTTTTTCAAGACCTTTTATGCAGTCACACAATGGCCAGTAATAGTGCTTTTACCTTGTCATGTTTTCTTCCTTGAAGCCAGTTCTTGGTGTTTCTGCTGAGTCTGCCAAGCCTGGATCCACAAGAAAGCTCCAACACTACCCAAAACCAATGGAGAAATGAAGGGGGTCTTGTGCAATCATGTTCAGAAAACACCACTTGCTTCAGTTCCATGTAGAAAGAACTGGCCAACAGGAAATCAGGTGAAAGGCTTAACTATCTACATCTAAGACATGGAAGAGGATGAGCCTACTCTTCATATGGTGGAAGGCAGAAAAAGAACAGTAACCCATGATCATGAAAGGAGAAAAAAATGGGTAAAATTCTTCATAGCTGGAAGAATCGAGCAGCTTCAGTAGCACAGAGAATGTAGAAAGCAGTCCTGAAATTGTAAAAATAGCAAGAGTAGAATAAAAGAAGTTTATGATAAAAATATGCATTAGAAATGAATTTTACAAAGCATTGTAAAAACTTTGAATGAGAAGCAAAAAAACTAAGGCCAGCACAGTTAAGAACAGTGAGAAGAGTTCTTTAAAAGATTGTGAGTGAAAGGACTACGTCATTCAGCGCATGTATTAGAACAAATGGTCAACTTTGAGAAAACGGCTGAATTTTCAACAGTAATAAACAAGCGAGAATGTCTGATATTAGTGGGAAGGCTTGGGAAACTTCTATTCAAGTATTTTACAAGAACTGGCTGACGACTTTTCTGAACTCCCTCCTTGAGGCATTTTTGGTTGCGGGGTTTTGTTTTTCTTCAGCAGATGTTGGAATGTAGGATAAAACCTGGGAAGAGAGATGAAAATCATTTAGGATTGTGCCAATATTTAAAATAGGTAGGTAAGATGAAAGCTATTACATGGGTGCTTGTCTCTGAATCTTGAAGGATATATCCATATACCTCTCATCAGTCTTTAGGAGTACGTCTATATTGCACAGTGCAGCTCCTAGCTCAGATAATATCTTGGTTTCAGTAACAATGGAGCTGTATCAGTACAGCCTCTGCCCTATTTTAATTAGCTTGGGCATACCACTGTGCTGATGCAGCTAAACTGTTCCCAGTTCTGGAGCCAGTTCAGTTGGAGTTATGTCAGGTATTGTAGCATACTTTGGTATTGCACCATAAAGACAGAAAGGCCAGACTCCATATGTCTGGCCATGGAGTATATTGCTCAACAGAGAGGTCATACTTGTACCAGTGACGAGAACTTCCTATTGGAAGAACAGGCAACAATACAACATAAATCTCACTGGCTATCCTTCCAGACGGGCAATTTGTACTTGTCTCCAGCAATTGTGCACTTACAGTGTTACAAACAATGATATATGAGCATTCATGTGAAATGCGGTTCAGATGTTGCCACCATATCATGTACTACTTTGCACGAGACTTCTTAGTGCAGATGAGGTCAACAAGAAGGTGCCAGCCATTATGATTTATGCACACAGAACTAAAAGAAAAAAAAAGAAGTTGAGAGAAAACTCAATTAGAAGGGGAAAAAAGTACCGAAGACATAAAAAATCATCACATATTTCAGAGCATGGTGTGTTGAAGAATACAAAATGGGATCTCTCATCTGTGTATCATTTTGTTTTTCTTTACTGTAGCTGAATTTCTTTTTTAATAATTTCTCTTGGAGTCTTATGGGATTTCTTCCACAGTAACTGCCCTGGAAGCTATTATCCTAATTGCACAGATAATTTGTGCAACCCACAGGCTAGTACTTGGACTTGGCTTTCCCTGCTGCCAGCTTTTCTTCTTCCCCATCAGATTTTCTTCCTTGTTTAGTGCCACACTCCTCATTTTTCTCTTTTCCTCCCTGCTGTGAAAATATGTTTCTTTTCTGCTCTCTCTAATGCTCCTCTCGCCTGGGAAGAAGATCTGGGATCCCGTAGAGCTGTCCACAGGCTGATTATAAACAAGAAAAGAGCAGCTGCAGCTGCCCCTTGCAGAGTCTGCGGGCTGCCTGTGGCAGTACCCTCCCAAGTTACCCAAGTTATCTCCAGCAAAGCCCTGCTACCCAAAAACATCACCAGTTATTCCTGGAGGAGTGAATATGTGACTATCCTGCTTCTCAAAGCCAGCATTTCCTGGTCCCACATAGCCTTATGACACCTAGTGAGTGATGCTTGTTGTGATCAGCTAGCTGCAGCGTGGCTGATGCTCTGGCATAGCTGTTGCAGGTACAGCTGTGCCTTGCAGAGGTGTCTGCTGGCACTGTGAAAACCCCCAGCTCTATATCTGCATGGTCTCTGTTTTGAACATCAACACCCCAATTTGAATGCATTTAATTGCTTTAGTCGTTAAAATGACAAGTAGATAGAATTCATGGGAGAATGGACTAGAGGTAAGCCCACCTGGGCAAAACAGCTGGCCCTTCCTCTTATCCTCTAAAACATAACAGAGATTACAGACTCCCACCAATATTTGCCTGGCTGTTGCTTGGCCTTTGTCCTCAATATTCATGAGCTTTCACCCTTTGTTACAAAGCATACCTTCAACATACCTGAATGTGCATGCAGAGCCTTAAGAACAAAGTTGTAAGAAGAAAGAATAAGAAAGAAAAAATACTGTCTGTGTCTATGGCTTCTCCAATGAAAAGGGAAGAGTGAGGTAAAGTACAAAGGGAAATGCAAGAGTATTTTGTGGTGGCAGCAAGGCTTTCTTTCCCAAGATGACACCCAATCTACTTCACCAGGAGATTAGGGAAAAAAGAAATACAGGCTTCATGATTAGTTCCAGAATTTGCAGCAAGATCCTTAGCTCTCCTCTTGTAGAAAGACTTTTGTGTGTATGCAGATGCTTTTTTAAGTCTTTGGCAACCTCCCATTACTGCAATAGATTCACTGCAAACATATGCACCATATTAGTAAGTTATATTGTATTTTACCTTCCCTCATCATGTCTGCAGCATCAAGTTCTGGAATTAATTTGATGTCCTCTTTCTTCATTCTAATTGTAATAAACCAATCTTTCCCAGCTACTCATGTAATATTTTGAGTGTAATATTTCTAAGTCTTACCATTTGAAGGTTTGGTTTTTGTTGTGTGGGGTTTTTTGTTTGGTTTAATTTGGTTTTTTAGCTCTGGTTTCTAGAGTTCTGTAGTTTTAATTTAAAAATGAATTTGCCCTCACAATTGCAGAGAAAAGTTGATACAAAATTGAAAACTTCTAGCAATCCAAAGCAAATGAAAGGAATTGCAGGGCTAGTATTTTTCTGTCTCATGAGTTTTAGACCAGCCTAGTGCCTTTTGAAGGCACAAGACTGGTGCGTCTGTTTCAGTCCCTGTTGCACTGAGGGGGCTTGCTGTTCACATGCTGAAATTCTGGCACTTCTTCAGGAAGAAACCTCTTTTCAGGAGATAACTCTGCTGTGCAGGTCAGGATTTTGCCCATGTCCCATGAAGAAAGGATCAAACACTGGGCAAGAGCAGTTCCAGCTGAAGGAAGGAACATGTTCTTTTTTCCATCAGTAATTAAAGGTGGATTTTTGTTTATTAATTTTTTGCCTGTGCTTCTCATGTTTGCTCAAGCATTACCTCCCAGCCTTTCAGCTCTGCAAAAAGCTTGCACAGGGCAGATGGGAGTTTTCACTTACCACATAAGGATAGCTAATTTCTTCACTTTAGATCCTAACCTCACTGGATCAAAAAAACCTTACTCCTGATTTACATCTTTACAAAGTAGGAATGAATCAAGTTTATGACATCCTATGTTTCTCCTGATTTTTAGTTTATTGGGGGTTTTTTTGACAAGCAAGGTCTTGTTACAACTCTGTAGGCACAGACCAGGGTCTGTCAGCACAAACTGCTCATTTATCTGTCCCGTGGATACCTGCACACTGCCAAGTCTCAGCTCTAAGCCAGTTCCCAATACACACACTGTACTATGCAGCCCAGTACATATGCATAGTTGAAGTAAAATAAGTCTTTTCCTGCGTTCTCTGCACGTATTGTGTATCTCTTGTTTCGTACAGCGATGGTAGAAGCTATTCCAAAAATGAAGGTGCTAAAAATATCTAGGCTTCAGAACTGAAATAACATCCACATACTGTAGCTTTTTTTCCTCTAGATGTATGTCCTTCTTATAGAGAAATGCTAATGACTCCTGTACGTAACCACAATACACATAAAACAGTAGTGGGCATCACTTTTTTAATATAATATTTTGAACAGCATATACACAGACATCTGGCTAATAATTGTTGGAAGACGTGGCACAATATTACCCTAGTTCTCGCATTTATACAAAATGCTGAACCAAAAGGAATCTAGAAGACTCTTCTTTACTTTCATAAATTAAATACACAACATGCCCCTTCTGGAAAATGCACACTACATTTCCAACATTCTGTCATAATGAAAACCAGAAGGCCACAGTCTGGCTGCTCTGGAGTGTGTGTGCACTGTGGAGAGAAGGAATAAGGACCATTTCCTCTGTTGGCATGTGTCTTGTGAAGGAGCTGAAGTCTCTGCAAAATGGTGGGGTCGAGAGGCTTCAGTCTTCACGTCCTGAGATTCAGCCCTGCAAGCCCAGCAACTGTGTGGGGTTTCATCTGTGTTTCAGCTCTGATGGACATCAGGACTAGGGAGAATTAAAAACAGGGAGAAAAAACAGCTTTAATATATGAGCAAAATCTGATTATAAAATCTCTGGGTTACAGGAGTGGGAAGCGTGCCTCTCATCTCAACTGTGTGTTGATGCCAGGGTCCTCAGGTGCACATTTTGGCCCCAGAGGTGATGAAAATGATGGAGACAGCACTGACAGAGATCTGGGATGATCTTGTCATAGCTGAGCAGTGTGGGGACTGCCATAGGAGTGCAGGAGAGTTCTTGGCTCTGCCAGACCTCCAGCAGACGGGTGACACAGGCTTCCTCACCAACCTCCTGTCTCCCCAGGTGTTTGGGGACCCTCTGCTGTCACCACCACCTCCAGCTCCACGGGCAGCAATGGGAATGGGGACCTCCTGCCTGCAGCACAACTCAACCACCTGTGAAATGGTGAGCAAGTGGCGGTTATGGTTCACAGTGAAATAACTTTTTAAAATCAGATAGCAATATAACATACTGTTAGCTTAGGTACCTAAAAGTCAGCTGAGAGCGCTGGAGACAGACAAATTCTTTTCCCCCTTTGTACATATATATGATTTCCCCCTATCTGTGCATGGTACTGCTGGATAAGAACAGCAACAAACTGTACCAAAATGTACTTTCCAAACAATAATCAAATTTGCTTAGTTTATATTTACATCCTGTTTGGATCCTCTTTCTGAAAACATCCTGCTAAAAATATCTCTGTTCAAGACTGCTCATCTTGAAATAGACAATGTTGGAGAAATTCATAATGAGATTATGTTGAGGTTTGTAATTGTGGATTTGCAGAGACTAACGGGTAGGCTAAGACAAAACAGTGTCCCAGGCAGGTATTGCTGGGTCAGGTGTTGCGTATCAGGCTGGCACTGTTAAGAAGGTACCACCAGGAGCTAGTACTTAGGTGTCCCTCTTTCACTGTTTGTCTGTATATGCAGAAGTCCACCCCTTACACCCGCAGTGAATTGAAAACATGAGATGACTGCATGGAAAAAGAAAAGAGGCTGAACCCAACATTAGTAATTAACTCCATTGCCTTCCAGGGAAACTAACAGCCCTTTCAGTTTACGAGTAACACCATTAAAGACCATGACTGGCAAGAGGGGTATTTCATGGTAAGGGAAGGATTTGTTACCTCCTCTGCAGAACAAGTGGAAAACTATACAGAGTGGAGAGCACTAAATTACGTATGCAATCTGCTTGAGGAACAGTTTGAAGACATGGAAAGTCAAAGTTGATGTACTGTTGACAAGCAGAGCATAGGAAAAGGAAAACTCTCTATCGTGCTAAACACATTACACCGCTCTCCAAGGACTCACAGGAGAGAAGAAGGAATTCTCCAAAGAATGACAGTATGGAAGCAAGCAGGACTGGAATTTATTTTCTAGGAAGCTCATCAAATTTAAACATTAGACTTTAAAACAATAATAAAGGGACAAGTTAAAAGAGCACTGAAAAGGGAAAATAATTCCAAGAATTGTACCGAATGACTCATGTAACAGAAATCAGTGGTGTGACTGGTGCATCCAGACCAAAATTCTAGATCACATTCTTTAAATAATAACTATGGTTATTTTGCTAACATAGAAAAAGAATCTTGCAAAATACGTTCTTCATTGATAATTAGCACAATCCATACACTCACGATCTATGAGGAAAATGAGAACTACATTGTAAGTACAAATAAACACATAGCTTTGGTTTGACACTATGTGTTGCTGAAATATGCTCAGATTTGCATGTACCAGTGGTGGACCCAGGTGTTGGTGAGTTTTAATACTACTTGATGTGAACTGGTGCAGCAGATTTGACCGGGTTCACATCTGTTTGCCCATTCAGAGCAAGCACAAGGGATCTATTGTTCAGCCACGCTTCCTGCAATGGAATAAAGATCAGGCTGCTGTCAGGGTGGTTGCTGCAGGGAATCCACTGATGTGATTAAGGCATTACAATGGCAAAAGAGGAAGAGAGATTTTTATCTAATCATTATCTCTCCAGCTTTTTCTGCCAGGTAACATTTTTGTATGCCAAGTTAACATTACCTGTTTGTTTCTTTATAACTGCACAGCACTTTTTTCATTATAGATAGACCTGTCTTAATATAAGATTAATGATAACAGCTATATTTAGGAGGATTTGGAAGATATCTGTATTTATTGGGAATGGGAGCTTTAGGAAAATGTTTAATATATAAGATATGGCCAAGTAAAAAGCTGTTATTATACCTAGACAGAGGATTTTGTCATGAAAAATGCTTATGGAGATTTCATACTTAATGGCTTCACTACAAAGACAGGACATGGTGCAGTAACAGAGCGTGTGAATTTATAGAGCACCAATTATCCAGTGCTAGCTTCCTGCCCAGAGACCCTTAATGCATAATGGATGTGAGGTACCTTATTCCAATTTTTAAAGTAAAAATGGTAGCTTTCCTATGAATACATAAATCCAAGACTTTGTCTTCCATGACAGAGTGATGGGGAGGATGTAAGGGAAGGGGGAGAGGGATGAGGCAGTCTGCAGAGAAACGCCTGTTCCTAAACTGTTACCTCGCCCTATGTCCTAGATGAAAGCAAGACGCCTGGAGTGTTCACTGCAGGTACTGAGGAGGGTTCGGTATGATACAACATGTGTGCTTAACCTCCCTTATGTTGTCCAGCAGCAGATGCAGTGCTGTAGCTCCATTTTATTTTCAAAATGAGACAGCTAATGTGTGATAAAGGGGCCAGTGCTTCATCTCTAGAAATAGAAAGGCATATTATTACTGTGTGCTTCATTTCCCTTACATAAGCTTTGTGGGTGCAAAGCACTGAATATACACTGGATGGGTGAAAGAGGTAAGGTTGGCCATCAGTAGATACTGTGCTGGCCTCTTCTTGTCTTAAAAAAACCCCAACAAACAACAAAACCCAGCAAAACTGCTTGGTTCCTTCTCTTCATTATTATTTTACGGTGTTATAACAACTCCACTAGCACTAATTGTCTTGTTGTAGAAACCATTCTTGGTTCAACAAAGAGAAAGGACCAGGTTAATGTGAACCAGTAGGAACACAAAGCTCTAGAGTACGAAAGGGGATAGTTTTTCCAAAGAGTAGTAAAACTTCGAAACTCCTTAACTCGGTGCAGAATTAGCCCAGCAGCAGCTTTCTGCAGTCATAAATGTGTCTTCTTTAGGCAGCTTCTTGCTCTAATTCAACACTATTCCAAATAAAAAATTGTCCCATTAAAATCAAACTCTATGTCATTTAAACCCAAACTCTATGTCATTTAAAATATATCTTAGGTTTTGACTGAGTGAGGAATAAATTTCTCTTTAAAAGGAAGATAGGAAATACTGTTTTGACAGCCAACACAGGATAAGGGGCCCTCTTCCTACCAGAATAATACCACCAAAAAGGTCTGAAAGAATGAGTGGATATTAATAAATGCAGCCACTGGAAATTTATACCTGATATTGGTTTGTGAGGTCAATCACAAGCCGAAGGAAGGAAGGAAGGAAGGAAGGAAGAAAGGAAGGAAGGAAAGAAGCAAGGAAAGAAGCAAGGAAAGAAGCAAGGAAGGAAGGAAGCAAGGAAGGAAGGAAGGAGGTTTGAAAACAGTGAAGGAATGTCTTCTACTAAGTCCTTTATGCAAACAGTGAAAGGGCAGAGGCTAAGTCATGGTGGTTTTTCAGTAAACACATAGATAAATACATAGATAAACACATAGATAAATAAATCATGCTAATTTAGATTAGAAAGTGGATGTAAAATATTTTCCTGGGGATTTTTTTGGCTTGTTCACAACACTCAG
>WEIS01091662.1:0-26364 GCA_013389965.1 Todus mexicanus
TTATTGAGTCTGGCTTTTGGCACAAATGATGTGAAGTTTCTTCTCATCCTTTGCAAGTGTTTTTGTAGAACTCAAATGAAAGTTATTCTTACAGCCGATGATCTTTAAAGTCCCTTCCAACCCAAACCATTGTATGATCTTTCTCTTCTTCATGTTTCATACACGTAGACCCTTTCTTCTGCTTTTTCGCCATCACTAGGTACTCTTTTTCCATTTGCTTCATCCATTTATGCATGATCTTGGACTTGGCAAAGAGTGATAAATGCTGTCTCCCCTTTGTCGCTCAGCTCTTAAGCCATTCTGACAGCAGAAACTGCTGTTCCAGTTAGAGCAGGGTCATTAGGTCATCAGAAAGTGCTGGCGGGAGCACCTTTCCGCCTCCAACCTTCCCGTACTAAATGCTGCGGCATCAAATGATCCAATTCATGAACTAGTCTAAGACAGCATCTACCAGAGCTCATAATAACACAGGGACGGATTCTGTCACAGCGTTGTGGAAATTATTACCTCTCATTTGCAAGTCAATGAAGCTGTCATTTCTCCTTGTGGTTCTGCTTCTTTTCTACCATATGTTCTCCTTAGTGCAAGCAGTTGGGCAGCGCTTTTAGCATCATTCATTCACCTCATCCCTTGCTTCTGTCCCTCGCCTTGCAACAGGATTTCCACAGCTCCTCTGCCTGTTCTGATTTTCCCGAGGATTTTCAGCTCTCGAGCGAGCCAGGCTGGTTTCCTCACCATTGCACGGGTCATATCTTTTTGTTACACGTGTACAATTCGCAGCTGGAGTTGAACGTTACATAAATAATATGATTAATTAGCACTTATTACTGCTTTACATTTCCTAAGTACTGCACAAACCAGCTCATTGAGCGGTTAATAAACTAATTAAGCAAAACCAACAGGCAGTTAGAGGAGTTGTGTTCTCTTTGTCCTTGTGCAATCCTCTCGCATATCAGTACTCTGTGAAGCCTGTAATCAAAACTAGGTGTAAAAAACCTCTCCTGATTAGGTGATTTCTTCAATTTTCTCATGGTAAGCACTAATTTTTGATTATATTCTATGTAGTCAGATGTAATAAACCTGATTATACCATGTAGGATTTTTAAAAAGCTTAGTAATCCAACCTGTTCCCAGTCCAGTTGACAGCAGAGATGGGCCAGCAGCAATCTCCTGTGACTAAGGTGCCATGTTCATGACTCCATAAGATCGTCCTGGTGTGTGTTGCTTATTAGCACAAAATAAAGAGAAAAACCTTTATGGGCTCAATGTGGCAGTGTTGCCTGATATTTTGTTTAAAAGCAAAAAAATAAATGGTAACTCCTTTACAGCTGATCAAGCGGGTATCCTGCCATTTTTCTTTTGCTTGAATGTGCACCAGGAACTTACGTGTGACCACTTGCCATGATTTACGCCCGTGACATGTGAGGTTGCTTTGTAGACATGAATCAACTCTGTTGACAAGGTAGCTTGAACTTGGCGAGATCTTTTGTTCTCAGCTTGCTGAAGTGGAAAAATATATGGCTTACTCTGATTTTTAAAGAAAAAAAGAAAAAGAGGCTGTTTTTCTGCTAACAAAGGAACTTGCGCAGGACATGACACATGGTCCCTAATGCACCTTGACTAAGATGGTTCAGCTTGGTGGGAATTCATGGAGGAGTGAACATCCTTCACTTCCCCATCCAGTGTAGCATGATGGAAAGATAATGAATTTTCTGTTGGCAGCTTTTTTTCCTCACATCCAGCGTAGTATCCAGAGCCCTGCTTGGCAGGTTGGAAGGCTTGAGTTCAAATACAGCCCATGGGTGATGACTGAACCAGAAAAATCGCGTGCTGTGTGGGAAAACCACCACCCAGGCAGATGTTTGAACCATGACAATTTGCAGGCGTAGCCTCTGTCATGCATCCACGGTGAGGTTTTGCTCTGGCTTCAAAGCAAGACTGGAATGACATGGAGCAGATGAAAGAAAAGAAATAGGATGTTTTCTCACCAGGAAATGGTAAAGAGAAATAAATGTGCCTGAATTGTTTCGCGAGATGGTCTCTGTTGCATGGCCTGGTTTATGTTATGAGAAATGTAACGTGTAGGGAAGCTCCGACCAGGGTACCCAAGCCTCCCCCATTTGCAGGTTCCCAGTAGAGCTCTTTATCCCATCGTGTCTTTTCAACCAACTGCATAAGGGAGAATTTTTCCCTGCAACAGCTGGATGTAGTTTTTTTAAGATGCTCCGTATCAAAAACTGCTCAAATGCCTCATGATTGTTATTTAGGCTGAAAAAAAGGGGATTTGGCCTTGCAAAGCAAAGGGAATTTTGGTGATGGCAGGAGTAGGACTTGCTAGCATACAAACGTGAGCTGTACGTGTTTAAAATTCACATGCAGATGCTGGAGAATGTACTTTGAAGCTGCCTACTTTTCACTGTAAAAACACTGTTTTGTTTCCTGTTTTCTAATAATTTTTACTCATACCGTTTTGAGGAGGAAAGGGGTGAAAACTCAGTGGTTTAAAACCACAACGATTCTTGCGGTGCTCCTGACATATTTGTTTCTATACGTGTTCCCAGAAGAGAGGGTGAACTGATGCAATGTAAAGGTTTTATGAGGAATGGGGAGACTGGTATAGTTTGGGAAGGAGCGTTAGACACTTGTGGAAACGGCATTTGAGGTACACCGGTTTTTAAAACTTGGCAGGGTTGTGTTAGAAGCACTTCTGTGATGTACAGATATTTTAGGCAAAAATTGCATAAGATGTACAAGAGTATGTGAAAGAAAAAAACCCATAGCGGGCTTTTTATAACATTTCACTTGACTCTGCAGGTATCATGTAGAGGCATCCACCACATGTGGTGTGAATAAATGTATTTTATATATATGCACACACGTATCAAATAGTAAGGGGAGATGGACTGGCCAGTCTTTATGCAGTTCTTCACACAGAAGTTATTTTATATAAAATAATCATGAGCTAAACCTTTTCTTTCTTGTCCCATCCCTTAAGGAGTGAGGGATAGGCTGTCTGACCTTGGCTTTTAATGTGCTCTAGCAGTGTTGTGAGGCTGTTTTATTTTTTTTTTTTCTTCCATAGCTCGTACCTTTAACATCTTTACACTGAGATGACACTGCAAGGCTGCCAGATGCCTGGTTGCGAGATCTAGACACATCTCTTTGTTGATCTTTTTGCACGACAACCACCATGCTGTCTGGGCTGCCTGCTTGGCTCTTGAGGGTTGAGAAGGAAGGAACTTTTGACTCAGAGTGGGAAGAGCCTGGCCCAGGTTGCCCCGAGAGGTGGTGGCTGCCCCATCCCTGTCCCCATTGCAGGGGAGGTTGTTGGGGGCTCTGAGCACCCTGCTCTAGTTGCAGATGGCTCTGCACTAGATGACCTTCAAAGGTCCCTTCCCACCCAAGCCGTTGCACAATTTTCTTCCTCTGCAGTCAGTGCGCGGCGAGAGTTTCACCTCACTGGAGGTACTTGTGTCTGCCAGACATAAATGAGGCGGGGTGAGGAGTTCTCACCAGGAGCTCTTAGGAGTGATCATCACCACGTGTTGCCTGTGGCCTTTCTTTCCTTGCTCTTCACTTGTTGCATTCAGATTTTTTACTTTCTCTCTCAACCCTTCAGGACACTTGTTGGGTTTATGTTCTGTAGCTCTTCCTGTCGAAAATACATGGACTTCTCAGGTTGGTGGTGGACACAGAATGTTGTGGTTTTATGATATTTTTTTAAAAATAGTTGCCTCTCTTAGTTCTCTGCCTGTTTTTGAACCAAGACATTCACGCTCACACCAAGAAAAATCTGACAGCAGGGCAATCTTGGGTGGGGAGCTGTGGAAGCTTCTTTTTATTGCAAAAAAAGCTCAGGAAATATTAAGGCTTTATATAACCGATTCTTTCACTTACAATGGAGAGCAAATTAAACCCATTTACTTCCAACCAGAAGCGATTGCAGAACTTCCCACTGGTGCTGACGCAGGAACATTTCATAGAGAATATTTTATTCCTCCCGTGGATTGATGCTGAGGGAAAGCCTGCGCTCCGGATTTTTTCCTTTCTGTCATGTGCAGACTTATAACTCAGTTTCAAAAGCAATTAATATTTATGAGGTTAGGCTGAGGATAATACAACTGCTGTGAGACAGTGAAGCGTCTGCCATTCACATGCTGCTATGGAGTGGTATGAATACATATTTAAGTTTGAATGAATTAAATTGTATTTAATCCTTTCTCTGTGAGCTCGTAAACAGATACCAGCACCAGTGTGCATGGTTGGCAAGTGACATGTGCTGTCAGCATAATTTTAGACACGTTTCATTTCTTGCATAGCACTTATCTGAAGTTATCACCCATCCAGAATTTTAAACTTCTTCTCGTTGCTGTGCTAGCTACAGAAATCGGGTTTTCTCAGAGTATGACTTCTTTCTGCTTTGGATGCAGAAACAAGGGAAAGGCAGCCAGTGATTGTCGAGTGACTTCCTAAAGCAGCAAAATTAAAAATCACGCTTTGCAGAGCCATTTAGCTGGCATTGATTTTAATCCTTTAGCGCTAAACAGCTTCAGGTTGGCTTCTTTTCAGAGCGTAGTCCAAAGACTTTGTCTGTGTAATTGGTGGCAAATAGAATCAGGCTAAAAGTGCTCGTCTTCTCTGCCCGCCTTCCCCAGCAGCATGATGGAAGATACGAGCAGCTTATTACTGGTAACTTGGTGCTCCAGTTGTCTTGGGGAAAATAAGAACTTTGCTCTGACTATGGACAAAATCTTAATGTGTTCTTATTACCGTAGATCAGGAGGCGAGCTGTAGACATTGAAGTATTGCATTAATATTTGCTGTGCTTGGATTAGCTGAATTGGCAGCATGTTTAAGTAGGGACTTGGGCTTTCTTATTATTTACTTAATTATATTTGTAATTTACTGTGTCTCAGCACTCAGCATGATTTCTAATTGTCTGAGGGAGACCGTTAATTTTACAAATGAGGTGGAATAAGTGTTTGCAATATTGGAGCCTTGCCTTTATAGGAAGAAGGTTGAGTTTTGTGCTCATTGCTAAGCTCTATGGTATTCCCATTATTAGTACTCTAGTACCGCTCTAATTAAATTTTCAGAAGTTCATTTGCCAGTAGTTACTAGGCACTCCTCATTTCTGTAATTATTACTATTTACTTATAATTTGGGTAGCGAACATGAGGTTCCTGCCTAGTGTTTGAAAACTGAAAAAATATTTGATGCTAGTGGCTTAATAAGAGCTAAACCATGTTCTGAAAGAGGCCGCCTCTTAACATCTGAGGTTATCTCCTGTTTGCCACCTTAGGCACCCTCAGTGAAAGGGTGCACTATATATAAAGCCCTTCTAAGTACATACTTGTGGTGTTTGGAGTAGATTTGGTCTGTTAAAGTACGTGAGTGTCCTGATATTGCTTACAGAAAAATGGTTAGTCCTGTCCTTTCACTACAAATTACTTAAGGGGGGGGGAATAATAGAGAAAAAAATCAGTTAAAAATTTGATCTGTCTCCTTTAAAATTCGATCTAGATCCTTTACAGTGTATCTTTGTTCATTCAAAAAGGCTCATGACAGCAGAGCTCCAGGAATACAAAGATGCGTCACGTAGAAGAGCAATCAAGTGGCCTATCATGCAAAAAACCCACAAACACTTGAAGACCTGCCCTTCATCTTCTGTGTTCAAATTTGGTTTAATGATGATGGTCACACTGTGAGTTGGTTCTGCACAGGACTGGTATAGATGTGTCTGGAGTCTATTTCTTAGAATTACAAAATTGCAGAATAATATATGTAGAAAAGTGGTCATCTAGTTGAAGCCCCTGCTTAAGGAAGGCTAATGTAAAAATTACGTCAAGCTGTTGAGTGTCTTGCTCAACTGAGTGTTCAGTGTCTTCCTGGATGGAGATTCCAGAGATTCCCTGAAAACCTTTTCCAGGTTATTCCTTGTTCCTGTTCTTTGCTGCCCTTTTTCCAGGTGTCTATGTTGAGTTGACCCTGGCTGGACCTTGAGCAATGGTTGGCTGTGATGTCAAGGTCAAAAGTCCTTTTGTCCCACATCTTGTTTCATGCATCAATGTCCAAAAGAAAGAATGTAAGAACGTGGCAAATGCCTCCAGTTGTCTTGAACTTTGCGTTTCTCTGAGCTGGGTGTTTCTGAACATTTACACTTAGCTAAATGTGGGGGATTTAATTTTCCCGTGCCTGTCCAGACATCTCCTGAAGGCACGATCAGAGGTCCATGATCTGTGGCAGAGAGTTCCATAGCGCATCTACAAATGGCAAAAAGCCACCTTCCTTTGTTCATTTCTTCTGCGTTCTTTCTTTGTATGAATGTGATTCTTAACCAGCTTCATCTAACTCCCTCTGCTTCTTGCACTGGGCAGAATGAGGCAGTGAAAAAAACCCCAAAACAAACAAACCAGCTTTATCGACCAACCCTCTCTATGCCAGTCATGTTTTCATAATCTTCCATGATTCAACTCTCTTGTTCATAAACAAAAATATCTTTCCCTATTCATTTGTCGCTTGTGCAGAAGTCATTCTGTACCTGCCAGCATCATCTTGCGCTTCTGTGAACTGTCTCGGGTTGTATCTTTCTGATTAAATAGAAAATAGTGGACAGGGAAGGCTGGTAGCTGTGGGCATAGACAAATAAGAAGGATCAAAAGCAAAAGGGATGAAGAAAAGGGTATATGTAGATTAGACAGAAAGAACTTGTTCAATATGATTGTGGTGAGAGCCTGGCCCAGGTTGCCCCAAGAGGTGGTGGCTGCCCCATCCCTGTCCCCATTGCAGGGGAGGTTGTTGGGGGCTCTGAGCAACCTGCTCTGGTTGCAGATGGCCCTGCTCCCTGCAGGGGGGTTGGATCAGATGACCTTGAAAGGTGCCTTCCCACTCAAACCATTCCATGATTTGGAAGAACTCCAGTCCAAAGCTTGATGCATCCCATTTCCAAGAGAGTTCTTTGAAGAACTTTTTCTGGCCTATGTGAAGTAGGACATCAGACTGTCTGATTAGGTTGATCTCTCTTGGCTTTACAAACATGAGTTGTAATATTTGCAAGTTACGTTTGCTCTGGAAATTTTTACTTGCTTTTTCTGACAACCAGTGCCACATAGTTAACTGTGGTCTGGGTGAAGGTGCTTCTTGGAATGAGCTTCAGTAGAGTAAAATAACTCAGGAGCTTTCAGCACACTGAAAAGTTTGTTCTGATCATACTTCAGTCTAGTCTGAGGCTGGTATCAAAGCACCCATAGCCTCACATTTTTTCTCCTCTCCTTTAATATGCTTCTAAGTAAAAGTTTGATTGGGGCCGTTAACTGCATTTACGAGAAAAAATTATTTGTGCTTTTTCTGGCTTGTTCTTACGAATTGTTCACATGAAGAAAACAGAATAAAATAGGCTAAACCTTTAAGTGATGAGAAACAAAACTTGAAATAGTGAGATGACTCATAGAGCTCAAATATAGAGCAGAGAGGACAGCCATTTATTTCTGCTAGTCTCAGTAAGTAGTGCTAGAGAGTGAAGACAGGGAAAAACATAGAGATCATTTTCCTTAACAGAGAAAGAAAATGGCTTGAAATAAGTATTTTCAGTTTATATAATTTTTAAAATTCATATATTTAACCGAGCATTGATCCGAGACTGCAGTTTTGTCTGCCACCCATTGAGTGCTGGTGGGGAAGGAGCGTGTGTACAGCTGGGTGCTGGGTCACCAGCCTCCTCTGCTGCACCAGCCAGAGGCAGCACGACTCCACGGCGCTTACATAGCATGAGAAGAGGTTGTAGAAGGACGAGATTGGGGGAGAGATGAGCCTGTGGCGAGCCAGTAGAGGTACCGAGGCATTCCCACCTGACTAGTCTCCGTATCTTTCTGTAAAAGAACCAACAAACCCTTCGTGTGTTGTGCAGGGAGAGTAAAACATGAGATGGCACCACAAATGCAGCGTTACACAATCAAAATACTCTTTCTGTGTCGTTTTTGTGGGTTTTTTCTTGCACGGAGGAGCGTGTGATACCATGTGAAAATTTTGCCACAGAACAGGGACATAAAGCCTCTTGATACTGCTGTGATTTTTATTTGTGTTTTGGGTTTTTTTTTTAATGAATACGTAGCTGCTTACCATGTTAATAATCTTATCTTGTTTCAGGCTGGTAGTTTTAACAGCTGCACTTTGATTGTGTTTCAGAACCGTCAAGCATCAGATAGTGGAACCGACGTCTGAATTAAAGAGCGTGCAAAAAACCTCTTCCCTCTTTACCTACTGAAACAAACTAAAATGGAGAACTGACTAAAGGAGGTGAGTCTTTTCTTCTTATTCTCTGATCACGCTCCGTTATCTCTCTCTGTGTCACTTTTATTCATTTCTCTCCAGACTTGCTTGCAAAAGGCAGGAAGCCAAGTGATTGCAAATTCTGAGCTGCTTTAGCGGGAATGACGGTAGCCTGGTCACTTGTTATTTTGGCTCGGAAAATTCTCTGTATGATAGCCCATCTTTGTACTTATCTATGTCTACCGCAGACAGCGGCAACGACAGGCGTCTTTGAACGTTGCGGTGAACGGTTTCCATGAGTCTGATGTGAACGTAAAAATGTAGCACGTGATCTTAAACGTTGAGTAGAGCCCCGTAGGGCTGGATGCACCAGAGCTGCAGAGTGTGAGAGGAAAGGATTGAGGTGGCCTGGAGGAGAAGAACGAGAGTACGGGAGACAGCGTGGGGGAGTGGTAGCAGTATCTGGGAAGCAGCACTGAAATGGCCTGGAGATGCTCTGGCTCACAGAGGACTGCCTTTCCCAGTTTCCACAGCTTGCTTGCTTGGTTTTTACACTAAGAACTGCAAAACCCAGGACCTCGCTGCCCTGGTAGACGTACTGGAGAGAATCCACCCTCTAGCCCCTCTAGTCTCTTGAACACAAATTGAATAGTGGTGAAATGTTTACGTATAGTGAGCTGCAAGTGTTTCACAAAGCTAATTACACCGAGGCAAATTGAAATCAACTATCCCACATCCTGTTTCTTTCTTGCCACATGACAAACTGCAGCATAAATGCACTAGGGACAGGGAGAGTGGGTCTAATTATTTATGGTTTTTTTTTCTTTAAGTGATGGTCATGATGCTTATGGTTTGATGTGATTTTAAAAATGACCCTTAGAACCATGCTGTATTCCATAGCTTACAGTTCAGTAACAAGCAATTAAATTATAATGTTACATTAATATATATAAATAATATAACAGGTTATGGGTATATCAGGATTAGTTAGGAATGATACCGTACTTCAACTTGCAAATTTCTGAGTGGAGCACAAGTTTAAGGTATTGAACAAAATGTTTTGCGTCTCTGGAATGCTCTTTGTATCACTCCAGGTGATCTACACTCGTTGTTTTCCCTTTACGTAAAAACATCTCGGTGGATGCCTCACTTTGAGCTTGATGATCTTGAAGGTCTCTTCCAACCAAAACCATTCTACAACTTTGAAAAATCAAACTTCTTGCAAGTAGAGTGTTAACGAACTATCCAGCAGCAACAATTGCTTTGTATTTTAGTGAACTTTCTAGAAGAGCAGAAAATAATGGATATTACCGCAACATTTCCACAGCCGTAAAGCCATACTCATGATGACTTATATAACACGTGTGTATATATGGTTCTGTATATTACATATGTAGTGTGGATATATGTACCTATATATTGCAAGTATATGTTTCTAGGGAATGTATATGTTAGAAAAAGTGATGCATTCTCGGTGCAGAGTAGGATGTGATAAATAAAATAAATTAGCATGTGTTTTCTGACAGTGTAAACTAATTAGGTCAGTTCAGCTGCCTTTGCCTCAGTTTGTAAAAGTCAAAAACTTCATTGAAATGCTGATGTAATGTTTGAAGTGATGTGGTTTTTCCCCAGTAAATGTTGGGGGTTTAGCTTGGGATTTTGGGTTTTAGCTTGGGATTTTGGTTTTTCTTCACATAATACGTTTACTTATCTCTTACGTAGTAATTGACATAAATAGATGTGTTTTCTTACACACACAATTTTTTCCCTCGGTTCCCTGTGATTTGGGTAAAATTACAACCTCCAGCATTCCCAGTGTGCAGCTTCAGCTGTTCTACGTCCCTGGATTTGGGTGTGTGTCCTTTGAAGGTTCAAGGAAGTTAAGGATGATGCAGTAAGAATATTATCGGGGCTGTGTGGTCACCTTGGCAAAAGCGTTAGGAAATGCTCGTGCGTGTTGCCAGCTCACATGCATCGTCACAGATGCTTTCCAACAAGCTCATGGACCATTTTTAGCCTATAGTTTTATGTGAAGTTCACCTGAGTATTGGCGCGGGGCTTTTTTAAATGATTAAGATGTAAACCTGCGATTCATTTATTATTAAATTTGATTCTTCTTATGTTTTATGGAGCTCACCTGTTCAGTCAACCTCCCCAGTTTTGGGTAGGGGATTTATTTGAGGTTTGGGGTAGGGGATTTATTTGAGGTTTGGGGTAGGGTATGTGTAGATATATGCAGATACACACACTCCTAATATTGCAACCCTCTGCTTCCCCAAAAGAAGTGAAGGTGCCACTACTTGGAGATAGAATAAAGACTTTTTCCACTGAGTGTTGGGAGAAGAGCTGTAACGAGGAATTCTTTCAATATAGAGGATTCTTATTATAAACAGACGGGTTTGTTGGAGAATTGATTGATTGATTATAAAAATGGAGAGCTGAGGGCAACACGAGAGGATGCCGCAGGATGAATGTGGCCAAAACAAAACCACACAAAAAAATACCAAAATCTGTGTGGATGAAACTTCAGAAGCCAAGTAATCCCATGAGGTTATAGATGCTTCTCAGAAGAAACGCTGAGGTTTCCGATCAGTTTATTGCTCTTCTGTAAAGCGGACGCTTTTGCTTGAGGCAAAAGGATGTGAGGTAGGGGCATAAGAAGTCTCTTAGCAATGGGATACAAAAGCAAACATGCCAGTGAAGAAGGTGTTTTGACAAGTGATGCCTTTATTAGAAAGAACAAGGTGTGATCCATTTATTTTCATCGGGAGCAGATCATCAACGGATGCCACTCTGCCGCAGATTTTGTTCGAGGGAGGTGCAGATGGAGCTTCAATATGCCATTAAATCAAGAAGTGTTAATCATCAGGGAGAAATGACTAAGTTTTGAACAAGTCAGATAAGGAGAATGTCTATGAGATGTGTTAGGGACGCAGAAGACATTGAGCTTTAATGGGCCCAAACAAAGGGAATATAATTAATCCTCTACAGGGAGAGTGTCTTGATGTTTAAATTCTAAGGTCTTCCTGTCTTGTTGGGAGATGGGGTAGCGGATGCTTTGCATGATCTCATTATGCAGCAGTCTCAGGCTTTTCAAAATATTGTTCCTTAAGGGGAAAGGACACAAGACAGAGAGAACAAATTACCAGTTAAAACACGATGATCTTTGATGCAGTACAAGAGGAAGTGAGAGATATTTTTACTAATAATGCTGGTGGGAAGGTAACAGCTGTAATGAGACAAATTAGAGGTACTGCCTCAGGTGAAGTGCACTGAGAAGGTACGAAAGTTTACATGAGGCAAAGGTAGTGTAATCAAATATAAAAGAAAAAAACAGCTTTCGGGTGCTAATTGAAAACTGGTTGTGACTTGCTTGGGGTTTTTTTTAAAGAAAAATGTAGACAAGATCTTTATTGCAGCTTGAATGGTGGCTCCCTTATTGGATATACAAAGACTGTAGATGGCAGAAAAGAAACCGAAATGGCGATGAGATAGACGTGTAAATCGGCCTCTCTAGGAGATGAAACAGGAGATTTCAAGTGGAAATCCATTTTACATATTCTGCTTCCTTCTCTGCTTATGGGAAAATCAAACACCAAAATTAAAGACAGGGATAACTCCTCTAAGCAACAGTGTGTAGGCAGCAGGAGACCCCTGGGCAGATGTGGAGAGCCAAATGTATTTTTGAGTCCAGTGGTGAGCTGGAAGTCCAGGGAATATCCATAATGTAAAAAGTTGTGCTGAGTTTGCTCATGCAAACTTACACAGTTCACAAAAGAACAAAACGAAGAGGAAGGTGGATGTCGGATGTACCTTGGGCTGTCTTTTTTTCTGTGTTAGTGTGAAGAAAATTTCCCTTCATCACAACTAGCAGAAATGGGCAGCAATTCCTCACAGTTACAATCATTTCTGTATCACAATTTATTTCAGAAAAGCACCTTTGATCTCCTGCCTTTGGACAATTGATGTCATCCAGATATTTATTGGCTGAATTGTAGGAGGAGCTATGGTCCTTCTTCCTGTTCCACCTAGATTGATTTTCATTTTATTTTTTAATTTTTTTTTTCAAAAGCTGGGAAATTGTTAAATTGCCCTAGAGTGCCACAAAACTCTTCTTTCTACATTTGACTAACTTCTGTAAAAGTAGAAATTGTGAATTGTTTTATTACAGTGTCTTTAAAGCCCGGTTACTTTACACCTGTAGCATTTAATCAATGAGTAGTAAAGAGATGTGCCTATTTAGGCTTTTGTATAAGTTATGTCAGGGTACCAAACCAACCTCTTTAATTTTTAAATCGTTGTGGTTTATTTGAAATACTTTTTTTTTTCAATAAGAAATAGATTGGTAAACTCGCAAATAGGCTCAGGGGAGTAGACAGAAGGTAACTTCAAGGCAGCGTTGTGGGGCTTCCCGCTTCAGGACATATTTCATTCACGTTAGAAAAAACTATTGAAAACGGGAAAGGCTTTGGGAGAATCCACAAAATTGGTTTAAAAGAGACTAAACCCAATGGCTATTTCAGTTCCCTGTTTAGGGGCAGGGAGTTGGATAATTTATTTTCTCACTGTAGAGGGAAACAAAATATTGAACTTTGGTGTCTCACAAGTGATGGCAAAAAGATTCGGCAGAAGAGAGTTAAACCCAGAAATGGAAGCAAAGTGTGTATAGTGAAGCAGAAGTAAATATATGGTGGAAAAGTTTACCAAGCGGTGAGTGTCATGGATTCTTACGGCTTGCGAGACTTCATCTGGAATTAAGGCGAGGATTGCTGAAGCAAGCTAGGGAATTAGATGCTCAGACATCCTTGAAATGTACTCATTAAATTCACCAAGATCTCTTGGGTTCCTCTGGAAAAGCAGCAGAGCTCAAAGCAGGATGTTGCTTTGGTTCCTGAGCAGGGCACGATGGAAGGTGCTGTGGTATGAGACGGTCTCTGCTATGGGACGCAGATAATTGACCCACTGGCCTCTTCATGGAGCCAGTGTGTGTGTTTATTTGCTCAATATCTAAGGGGTGGAGGGCAAGAGGCTGGGCCCAGACTCTGCTCAGGGGGACCCAGCGCCAGGCCAAGGGGCAGCGGGCACCAACTGGAAGCCAGGAGGTTGCAGCTGAGCAGGAGGAGCAACTTGGTTGGGGGGAGGGTGTTGGAGCCTGGCCCAGGCTGCCCAGAGAGGTTGTGGAGGCTCCTTGTGTGCAGAGATTCCAAGCGCGCCTGGACACTGCGATGCTGGGCCCCCTGCTCGGGGTGGCCCTGCTGGGGCAGGGGGGTTGGATCAGATGATCTCCAGAGGTCCCTTTTGGCCCTTACCATGCTGGGATTGTGTTAGTCTTTGTGCCTTGATTTTACCTCTGTGAGAGTTCATTGAATTAGGGGCTACGCAGACCTATTGAAGACCCAGTCACGCAGCAGCACACGCAGTAATTTCCCTGTCACTGGGCACTACTGCCCTTGCTGTAGAAATGATCTATTTTCTTTCTTTTTTACGCTTCGCCACCTACGGCCTGCATGGCTAAAAGCCACTTGTGCTGTAAACCAGATCCACGATCGGTACAAGCGCTATTTGCAAGCCAATTTTCTAGTATTACTTCTCAGAAATATGCATCTGAAATAGGATGGTCATGGAGAATAAAGCTGACTTATGGATGAGGAAAATCACTGTACCCCTTGAATCAGAACTGGATTCTGTCCCAAGTTATGTTTACTCATAAAGCTGAGTTTTGTAAGGCTCTAACCCCCAAATTCAGCCTGATGAACACTAAAAATATAGAGCAATTGAAGGTTATGGGGACTTTCTACGTTGAGGTTTTAGTGGGTTTTTTCTCAACATTTTACTTTAATATTTTTTTTTCAAGAATGCGCAAATTAACAACATAGAAACAGCTAACGTAAGAAATTAATAGTCTGCTTGTGATTATTAGCACTTAATGAAATTATAACTTGGGTGTCCCGCTCAACAGGTTTATTTTAAACTTGCCTTTTGTTATATAAGAAAACAGGCTTCTGTCAGCCCAGTGTTTAAAAATTGAGGGTATAAATGGTTATAATTTGGATAAACGTGAATTGAGTTGGATATAAAATACAAAGCTAAATAAGAGTTTATGTAGTCGTTGATACATCATTGATATATTTGGAAATCTGTTTATCCAAGGCATCAGTGTGACAACAAGGCTATAATATTAGGTCGCTGGGGCTGTATCAGTATATAAAAGCTATTTGTCATCTTTATGAACTATATATCATTATTAGAATAAAAATTTGCGGTGGTTGCAGCATTTCTCATCATTATCATGTAGATCCTCCATATGGTCTATCAAACCCAACCAGGAGATGAAGCAATATGTACTTTGGACAAATTATTGATGGCAAGTGCTCTGCATTTTCTTTGCACAGCTAAAATGCAGATACTGTGATGTCCAATGCTGTAAAAAGAATTAAGTGTAAGCTGATTTTAATAAGTGTTACGTTTTCAACATCAAGATATTCCCGTCAGGTACCGGAGTTGAAGATGCTCAGTGTTCAGCAGTTGATTGTGTTATGTTAGTGACTGAGAAAGATACAAGTGTTGATGTTTGCAGGTTGGGATTTGAGGTTCAAGAAGAGAGCAAATAATAATGTTGTGTAGATGAGGTGCTTAGGGGTGATAAAGATTAGAGTTAAAGGTTGGACTAGATGATCTTATAGATCTTTTCCAACCTTGGTGATTCTGTGTAAGTGAGCCAAAAAGTAAAATCTATCATTGTTAACTTCAATAGCTTAATAATGGAATTATTCAAATGATAGAGTCAAATTCCCTCCCATGCTCAGTGTCATGGTTTCCTGTAGGGCTGTTGGGATTTTAGCTCCAGAGCACTGCACAAAGATGCCCTCAGGTCTGGAGGGTGCCCTGCCTCCTGATGGGCAGATCTTGTTAAAATCAGGGTTTGAACACAGTGAGAACGGAGTTAGGATAAACTAAGTTCGCTTCTTGATTTGGCCAAATGAATCTGAGAAATGCTTGCACAGAATAAGTCATGTAATTATTCTATCACATTTCTTTACATTGCATTAGAGATGTTTGTTTATGCACATACGTATATCTAGTTTACTAAAGTGTTCTGTCAAAATAACAAATAAATGTTATTTTCCCCCTTCCTTTCTCCCTCCCTTTCTTTTCCCCTTCCTTCCCGATTTGAAAATGTAACTCCAAGTGCGTTCAAGGAGCTGAGGCAACCTCAGTGTCCCAGGAGGTACAAATTGCACTGATTAGGTCAAAATAGATTTTCTTTACTATGAGATGTGGACTCTGTCCAAAAGCAAAATAATTCCCAGCAGGACTGAAGGCAGTCAGTGTGACATCAGGAAAGAATAAACACTACTGGGTTGAAACCTAACTTGAAGTTACTATAGAGCTTCTTAGATTTCAGGTCAGGAGCAGTTCAGTAGAAGACAGATCCATCTAAGCAGCTTGGTGCGAGATGCAGCTATTTTAGTTCTCCAGGAATAAGCGAGCCGTGATACTAAAGTCAGCGCCTCCCTGCAGATGCTGTTGAACCCTTGTAGGATCGTACTATTTCCAGAGGAAACTTGTAACAAGGATGAGTTCTGTCCTGCAGCAAGATTTCAAATCTGGCTTTGATACTTGGTGACACCAGTCAGATTTCTTCAAGTATCATGGCAAGAATTAGTGTCTCGGAGCAGCAGAGCAGCACGTGCTGTGGGGGAAAGCGTGAGCGAAGCAGATGTCATGTGGCAGCGCTTTAGAAATACTTTGATGGAGCATCTGGTTTAGGGTTAGACAAATGAATACCTTGAGAGTCGTCGGGTAATGAACTCGGGTATTGATCTCTCTTGTTGAGATATCAATCGGCTGAGTAGCTGAGAAAGTGGAAAACAATTACCGTACCCTGTTGGCCGCCTCCTCCAAGAGTTTATTTGTCCAGCGCTGCCTGACTATATTGTAGCCTTCAACACCATGGTGGGTTTTTTAGTTTCAGTTACTAATCTTTACTGCGCATCATATTATAGGGAAACTGTGTGCTTGTAGCATGTCTGGTCCGAGTAATTGGTTAGCTGTCAGGGAACGAGAGATAATCAATAGTGCCAATATGTTTTAGCTTTTAAATTCTAAATGTTTCTTAGGTTAGGTAGCTCTCATTATATGTACAGCTCTGAGCAGCTATTTTATTTTGATCGTATCTATTTTCTCAGTGGTTTCCTCATATTTAAACAAATTAATCATGATGAACTAAAAGAAAACCTTTTTTTAATCCTCTTTCTAGAATGTTAGATTGATTATTTTCTGAAAACAAATACCTGCCATAAATTGAATTATGTGGGTTTAGATTACATGAGCTACCGGATTTGTAATTACAATCCACATGGTAAAACAAATTGAGAATGACAAATGCAGTTTATTGAATCGGCAGATCGCTTCTTCCCTGTATTGCGCCTGTTCTGTCTCCAGTGCAGTTCCATTTGATTTATCAATTATATGCAAAATATCATTATGTTATGGTTCTTGATAACCATTGCAATACTTCCTTTGAAATCCCTCTTGGTTAGAATGATTGAAAAAGGATTGGTGGGAATAATTTGGGTCATTATAACTACGGATCGTTTGTGCTGCTGCATGGTCCACCAGACTGGGTTTGTTTCATGAATGTTTGAGAAATGAAACCCTGTTTATTTTCTCTGAGGAGACTTTGAGTAACTCAAGTGCTTTGCTTTATAGAAAGACGTGATGTTGTGTCCTTGGTTTTTTTTAACTTTACAAAATGAAATACCTTCCATAGAGGTGCAGGAGCTCTGTGTGAAAGGAGGAAATAATTCTGACTTGGAAACATTACTGGTTTTGGTTAACTTTCTAAACACCTAGTATTAGCCAGTGGCCTCATTCGTGGCTACAGCAGCGCTGAAGCAAGGGGAGATTGTACAAGCACAAACGCTGCCTCGTCTTCTTTCAGGGAAACAGAATGCAAATTCATGGCATATTTTTCAAACCTGAATAATTTATATATCAAACATCACTCTGGTAAATCCTGATTAAACTTATACGAATTCTCTTCATCTCTTCAACAGTTTGCCCTGCAGTTTTTTTGTAATCCTCCTGACCCAAAAATCTGTGAAAGCTGGGACTTTCCTATCACGGTCTGAATAAATATTATTGAGATCCCAAAATCACTCTAGCTATGTTGATATATATTTCTTTTCTAATAATTAAAAAATATATCTCTTTGTAGCTAGGAGAAGAAAATGCTATTTCTTTGGCAAACCTATTTTACCTGTTAATTACACTTTTCTATTCTGGCTGTCATGATGGCTTCAAGTTGCCCCAGCCAGGGGAGGTTGAGGTTGGAGCTGAGGAACAATTTCTTGGGCACTGTCAAGGGTTGCCCAGGCGTGTCCCAGGCTGCCCAGGGCAGGGGTGGAGTCCCCCTGATCCCTGGAGGGGTTTCCAAGCCGCGGAGATGTGGTGCTGAGGGACACGGGGGAGTGGTGCCCTGGCAGTGCTGCGGGAACGGTTGGACTTTTTGTTGGCAAACTTGTTGCTTGTGCCGTTAGTGTGGGCTCATGGTTGAGGAAGTCTTTTATTCGAGAAAAACAAGGAGAGCTTGTTCTACAGCGAGTGGGATTCTCTGGAACATAAATCTATTGGTGAGCACCATTAATTCTCACCTGCCACCACCACTTAACCTACAAATAGCTTGTGTCAACACTAATGTCATAATTTTTGTTCTCAACTTTGACAACCGAACTTCTGCCTGAGGGCATAATGTATAGGGTGGCAGAGGTGTGTGCTCCCTGGGAAGGCTGTTAGCTCGCAACCGTTATCCTTTGGTCAGCCAAGGATCATCTATTTTTCTAAGCATGAATGAGTATTAAATTGGGCTAGAAAAACCAACAATGTAATTGATGAATGTTATTGCTTAGCCCAGTGTTATTTATTTTGCAATTTAAATTACATATGGCTACCCAGAGATTGTAGTTGATGGGGATATAATAATCACATCTATAAAATAAGCATTTTGCTTCAGTGGATATAATGTTTGGCTCTTCCTATAATTGAATTATGTTGAAACACGATGGTGGTCCCTATTGCACCTATTCTGAAGTCAGCCACAAGTTTATTTTGCTGTGTTATGAATGCTCTTTTAAGAGCTTTGTGGTTTAATTTTTATTCTCAAATGCTTCCCACAAGCAGCACAGTCAGGATGGTCCAGGAGATTACAGCTCACCCAAGGCGACTAGCCCGAAGTTACTGGTTTAGTATAAGAGAATTGTCTTGGGTAGGTCTTTGGGCGGTGGAAATAGCACCAGTTAAGAATGTTTTTGACCAAATCCCTAGATGATGAGGACAGATAACCACTGCTACCCCCCCACCAGCTCCTCCAGATGTTCGTGTGTGCACATCTCTTTGTAGCTCTAGAGGAACCATTGGCAACGAGCTGAGACTAAGTGGTTGATTTTTAAAAATACAAATCCCGCTGGAACTCTTCTAAGTCCCTGTTATTTAATAATAGACTATTTTTGCAGAGCAGATGAAAGGAGAACATTTGGTTAAGCTGAGAACATATTCCTGGTTGTGTGTGGCTTTCCAATACGAGTTATGATACATAATTTTGTCGTCCATGGATTCTTGAATGAATAAAGAAGTATCACAGCACAAGTTCGCTTTGCTTGCACTTAGCAGATGCCTCTTTTTCTGGATTTGGATACTAAAAAAATGAGACGTGCAAACGGTCATGCAAGGGGTTAGTCCATTGTCATTGAGAGATTGTCCTCTGTCTTGGGGAAATACGTTCCCTAGAGTTAGGATTTCATTATTAATTTTCTTGTAGTAGGATTTATCTTATTGGTGCTTTTTCTGTTTCCATTATAAAGCAAATCTCACAGGATAACACGTTAAAGCTGTTGGGTATAGTTACTCAATACAGAATGAATAACTTATAAGTTGAGCTTAAAACCAGGACACCTCAACAGTTTGTGTCCACGCTTGGTAACTGCTGTAATTCTTGACCAACCATCCCAAAATTATCATTTGTGCATAGGTAAAATCATCCTACTTCTTCATTTTTAACCTAGCATGTAGTTTGTTTCCATCTGTTTTACAAGAAAATCTCATGCACAGATGATTTTTGTTAGCTCCAAACTGGTTAAAAGGCAAGGAGAAAAGGATTTAGAGGTTTTAATATGATGTACACCTGTAACGGACACAGGTATATTATATATCGTGTCCTATTTAGGTTGCAGTGCCTAATCCTTTCTAATCCGTTCTCTCCTTCCTGTTTTCCATTTTATCACAGTTTGGATACCAAATGTCACACTTCTGTGTGCAACCAGGCAACGTGCCTGCTACTATATTGAGTCCTCTCGCAAGCCCTGAATGCTTCCTTATAGAATGTGTTTATTCAAAAAATAAAATAAAAATCTGATTAAAATAATTACTGGATAACTACAGTGAATAAACTGAATGAGGAGGAAGAGTCACTCCGAAACTTTTCATGTTGACTTTTTTGTCAGATTAGGGAGTAAATATATAACCTTCATTGTTTTGCTGCTCCAGTGAAGACAAGAATCTAATTTTAATTTTTTCCTGCAATTAGTGATGTTCTTTGATGGTCTTTAAGGAATTGACTGGGCAGCTTGATAACGTTCATTGGCAGGGTGAAGCCTTCTAACAGCTCTAAATGTAAATCTAAGTAAATTGCTGTTGTTTCGTCAGCGTTCTTTGTAAGCCATAAATACTTTAAAGGTTATTTTATAACAACTGTTTTAATTTGGGGGTTTGGAGCCTTTGTGTCGGGAATGCATTCTTGATGGAATGCTTGGTCTTGACGCACGGCATGTTTCTGAGGAAACCCTTCCATCGCAGTATCAGCTGTAATTCCTCGAGTTCTGCCACTGTTCGCTGACTTTTATTTTGCTTCTTAAATCGATTTCTCTACAGCGGTTCTACCTAAAGGGACTATTAAAATTCCGAGTCACTGAATCATGCAGAGCAAGAACGTTTGTGTGTGTGTCACGCAAGTTAATAAGCAAGGAAGTTTACAGGAGCAAAGGCTGCCTTGTTTTAGGTGGATTTAGTCAAAGAGCTTTTTCAAAGTGCAGTGATTTGGCTTCCACTTCACAGTAGAACTTCTGTTGTGATTAATCAATTACAAAAGTATTAGATAATAACTTCTAAGATGAGCACTTATTAATTAACAATTATATTCTGCAACTTCCAATTACTATGCATCAGAAAACACGACCTGGAACACAGAGTTTGGGGGAAAGAGAGAGTTTGGGGGAAAGAGAGAGTTTGGGGGAGTTGTACCATGTGCTGTAGACTGAGAACCAGGAAAGCTCTGGAGTGGTGGGAAAGCTGAAAAAGAGAAAAAACAACTTCTTTCTGCATTAATTTCTGTTGCAACTTTTTGTCCTCAGTAGGCACTCGGCATCTATTTTAGTGAGAAGTGCCTTGTTTAACGAGTTTGATGGGTGGATCATACCGACATATGGACAGAGCAAACTGTGCGGAGTCAGTCAGCGTGTGAGGATGAAATAAGTCTGGTTAGTTTAAATGCTTATGTTCATACGGCTCAGGTGGCAATTATTCAGTCGGGTGATCCTTGGTAGCTCATCACTGCAAACTGCAAAGAGATTAGGACAGTCCCTTTCCTAAGAAAAACCAGAGGTTATAGGATCCTCTTATCTGGAATAACAAGCAAACAGCCCCAGATCCTCTTGTCAAAGGAGAACGGCAGGATCACAGCACGTGTAACATGTTCTGAACATTGATTGACACGAGCCCTTGTCAGAAGTGTCTATTAAAATACTCAGTCTCTATGGTTTAGCACTTTCAGTGCCACTGAACGAAGCAAATTTGTTGTTAAGTAGCAATCCCTCTTTGTAAAGCATTATAAAAGCCTTGCACTGCAAAGGCATGAATGCTATTCCATGTTAGTACATTTATTTATTATATTATACTTGGACGGCTTAAAATCAAAGAGTAAGTGAAGGCCATGATAAATTCAGTGCATCTTTGATATTTCTCAGGAGGAAAAGAAGAGTGTGTCAGAAAGAAGGAACAGAGGTGCTAAACTTGTAAGAAACCCTGAGCATCTTAGAAATCTTAATGCTTTGTTGCTTGAAAAAAGATCCCTGTGACAGTAGGATCCATGAATGCCACCATGCAAATATTCAATTTGTTTCTGACTGAGAGCTAGAAGGGTAAGGAAGAAAATGAAAGAAATAGTTTATAGACTTTGCCATAATTAAACGTATTTTTCTCGTGTGACAGTCACATAAAATTAGTGTATTTGTAGGTGTCATCTGCATTAACTTCCAAGCTTGATCTCGAAACATGAATTTCAAGGAGTCTGCCCCAGAGAGACAGGGGAAAGAAAAAAAAAATTCTCAGAGAAATTCATACAAAGAACTTTGGTTTAAATATTAAACATGCAGCAAAATGACTGAAGAATATTGAAAATAGGGTATTTGCATCTTTTCTGTTTCAAGAANTGGACTCCATTTAAAATTTCTCTTCCAACCTAAGTAATTCTATAATTCCATTATTCTATAGTTCTTGGAACTGTGTTCCCCAAAAATAACTCCTCCTATATGCAAGTGTTTTTAAGGACAGCCAGGCTATTTCATTTATTTTTTTTTCTGTGCCTTACCCTACTTGGAAGTGACCGAACTTCCTTGTTAGAAATGCCAATATTTTTCTGGGTTGTGTTTCATCTTTCCTGGAGTATCTTGCAGAGTTGCTCCAGACAAGAGTTTGGAAAGTATGGGAAAGACTCGGGCTCTAAGAATCTTACATGCTTAATATTGAGTATTGGTACAAAGTAATGTCATCACTTTGTCCCCTTTTAGTGCTATCATACTATCACCATTTCCTTCAGTTTAAAAATTCCCTAATTTCAGGTGGACTCTCCCTCTTGGTCAAATAGCACAGCTCTTTCTGCTGCTCATTTGATTCGAGTCTCAGGAGAAGGACTTTGACTAAGGAGTTGAGGTGTTGTAGGTCCAGAGAAGGTGTGGAGAGGCCGGGAGTCATATGAGGTTAGTTCCCCTGAGCACTTTGTAGGCAGCTGCTGCTACCAAGGTGGAAAAACCCCTCCTGTATGGAAGGCACCACTGACTCCTCTTTTTTCTTTTTTCTTACGTAAGGCTTTAGATGCAGAATTTTGGATGAGTGCTGGAGGCAACCAACCCAGTGGTCATTCGCACTTAGACAAAGATTTTTTTGAGACAGCTTTAATTGTTGTTTATCAGGGTTGAAGGCTGCACAAACCTCAGAAGAACCTTTTTGGCAGAATTCCTCAACCGCAGCCTGCGTTGTTTCAAGGCTGATTGGCTTAGCGAAGGGCAGCGAGAGCTGTTCGGTGCCTGCCCATTGGAGCCTGCCTTAGATGTTCCTTGTGATCTTATAATTTATGAAAAAAGGCCATCTGGTCTTTGCAGGTTTAACCTCATCTCCCTTCACACTGCCTTTTCCAATATATAAAAGGGTTTAAATGTTTCACTGAGCCAAAAAAAAATATTAAAATATATATATTTGTTGAGTATTAGTTACATTAGCTGCTTTTCTATCCCGGATAATTCACTGCCTGATGGAGGTTAATGAATTAGTCTTCTGTTTTCCAAGACTTTTTAAACTTATGATCCTCAGATGCTCACAGTCAATAGACAATTCCAAGAAGGTCTAGGAAAGAATACTAAGGAAAGAAAAAGCTTTTCATCAGCAGGCTATTTGCAATCTAAAGCACTGAAGTCTCCTGAGAAAGATTGGAGGAACTGAGAACCACAGAAAACCGTAGGTCGAAAAATGAGGAAGAAAAACAGAGAATTAAAAATATGCTGATTATTAAGTTGCTTTTATTTATTTGCATCACTGTATGATTATTGACTTTTAATGCCTTGCTTCTCATGGAACACTATCTGAATCATTTCTGGTAAGTTCTGCTGCTTCATGGCAAAATTCCTCAGGCCAGTATTTGGCCCCTTGCTGAGCTGTTTGTGCTTGGAGGTGAAATGGATTATGAGAGGCAGCTATCTCTTCTAATGATCTTCTCGTGATCCTCTAGTTTCCTGCTTGCTGACCCTTGGCTTCTGGTTTCTGGTGAATTCTGAAGATACAGTTTCATGATATAAGGTGTTCTATAATGCGGTAGTAAAAGGAATTTCTGCTGCCTTCATCGTGCAAACCCAGAACTTTTCTGGGTGACCTGTTCCATGGTCTCACCAGTGTCATAGTGAAAAGTTTCTTATGTATAATCTAAAGGTACCCTATTTCAGTTCCAAGCTGTTGTCCCTTGTCCTGTCACTACAGGCTCTGCAGAACAACCCCTGACTCCTTCAGCTGTTCTTCCCAGGGGAGCTCAGACCTGCCTGCTCCAGGGGTCTGCGTAGTTACCTATAGGTTGCCCTCGACACATATCAGCATTTTTCAGCGCATGTGAATTAAAAGTATATCCTGACATCTACCCTCAACTGTTCTCCCAGCTCCTTCCTGATTTTCTCTGGGAAGACTAAGCTGTTATCATTACCTCCTAAGTGCTATGAGAGTGTTATTTCATGTTTGTATTTCTCCTGAAGCTCCCATTTCTCTAAGCATGGGACAGCAGTTGTGCAAAGAAGTATCTCAGTTTCTTCCTGCTGTTCTCCTCTGTCTTTGGTTGAAGTTGCTTTTCTCCCATTTGGCTCCAAGAGCTACACCACCTATGCTTGCCATTCTCTGAAGTAATTCTGGCAGCTAAATAAGAACGTTTCTTATTTTTCTCGTACTATACGAAGTACATACATACACATTCTTTCAGAAAAAAATTAGTTCTTGTGAGTCTTGTTGACCTTGACACCATCATCTGCTTCCCTTTCAAAGAGCTGCTTAAAATAGGACCAGAAGGCTACAATCTGAGCGGTGCTTGGATTTTAATTTTTAATGTGCTCGTTTGGTCAATGAGCTCAACAAACTAATATTCTTGAGCCATCCTTGGTTTGAGTTTGTCACTTTATTCTCAGAGGAGTTTAAATTTGTTATTGGTTTGGATGAAGGGCATGTGATGTATAAAAACTGAGAAGTGAACAAAATGTTCCTCTTCAGTTACAAATGTCTATAAAATGTAACCTAAGAGAAAACAGAAAAATTACATGATTGAAACGGGGAAACATTCAGATGTTGTAAAACAATCCCTGTGAAATGTCAAAATTACTCAAAGGAGGTTCTTTAATTGAGGGATAAGAGGTTGAGTCTCTGCTCTGTGCCACTGCCAGTGGATATTGGGTAGGTATTTGACTGCACCAAGACTCTCTATTAGTGTTGAGCTATTGCAATTTGTCTTTAATCCCTGTAGAAATTGTCGGTTCATATGAGCCTGCAGTCTGATTTCACCGAAATTTCACTCTTCTTTTGCTGTGCTTTGTAAGGGTCCCTTAGGTTTTAGCGCTGGGTCAAAATATATTATAAAATATGTTTAGAATCTGGAGCTGAAGCACAGTTGGTCATTTCATCTGTGTCGCAGTAGGAAGAAGCATTCTGATGCAGCAGCTGATGCAACCTATTTTTCCTCTCATGAGCAGGAGCCTTATGGAGCTTTAGGTTAAATCCAGGTGTTTATGAAGATTACCACTGCTCTGGGGGAACTCATCAAGTTCCATGTCCCACTCATTGCCCTCATGCTTCTTACTTCAAGAGACTTGAGTTGGTTCATGAAATAATTGTTCTCTTGATTGGAAAAAATAATAACCCGGCACTTGAAAAGGCTTTGAGAGTATTTAAGTAGCTTATTTTTCTCCCTTTGGAGGAAGTTCCAAGTCTTCTATTTACTCGTTTTATCTGTCATTCTGTTGCACCCAAGGGCAAAGTGTCATTTCTGGGAGCTTCAAGTAATTTTGTACAGCACCCAGAGAACAAACAAATATCGAGTGACTGAAGCCAAAGTGGATTTCATGCAGGAAGCTGTTTCCTTTTCTCCCCATACATTTTTAATAGAGATTTTCTTGATTGTAAGGTAGTAAGTAGACTTCTGCCCTGGATTTTATAAATGTCTCTATCATGGCAGTTGATACAAACCATAGGGCAAAAGCGGTTTTGGAATACGCTGTATTTTTCAACTGATTTGCAGGCAGTGGTTTGATAACTCTCTGGGTGCAGCGCTAGAAAATGAAAAGCATCTTCCATTTCAGTTTTGCAAAATACAATCTTAGATAATATCATCTGCAGTCAGTTCTCGGGATTGTTTTGGAGCTTTGTACTGCCCAGCGTAATGATACAGGATATCAGAAAGATCTTAGAACTCACTCTTCTGACTTATCTGGTTAAATTTCAAACCAATAAGATAGCGCTGTATTTGGGTTATTTTAGAGGCTTAAACCAGAGCTCAAAATCGGAGCTGAACGAAGCTTATTAACCGACGTCGCGTTTCTGATAAGCGGGGTGCTGCGCTATTTGACTAGAAGCTACAACACTTTTTTTAATGAAATAACAGAAAAAGTGTTTGAGTGGATACTGTGCTCTCAAAACTAGGTCCTGGGAGATTTATGATACTAAAATTATAGTTTGTCTATTGAACTGGAATTTTGTGATCACTGGTAGCATTAAAAGATTGAATGAAAGAAAAGTTCTTCCAAGAGAAAGAAACTGCAGTAATTAAAAAGTACAAATCATACATAACTTACTCCACAAAAGAAGCAAAAAGGTTTTATGAGAAAGCGTAGTATCATTTAGAACTAGTCCCTATTAAATAGCTCCAGATTGCCTCTTTCTGGCTTAAACAGACGAAAACCATTTATTGATCCACTGTCATATTCCAATGAACAAAATGGCTCTGGCATGTCCCCTGCATCTAAATTCGAAATCAGGAGAGAAACTGTACATAATTGTTTTTTTATAATTCTTATCTAATATGCATAACTGAGCTTATCCTTATAAAGGATCACCGTATTTAGGCAGAGTTGGCGAGTATCTGTGAGCAACACAAACTCTGGGCGTGTATTTTTAGCAGCTGTCAACATTTAGGGTACGTTGATTTAAGACTGGTTTTGGCTTACTGTGAAGAACGGGAGCAGTACTACAATTTAGAATTTCATTTTGTTTCTCTTGTCTGAAGTCTGGACTACTACCTTGTTA
>WEIS01091666.1:349-12834 GCA_013389965.1 Todus mexicanus
GTAAAAAGAAAAAAACCAACACCCCAACAAAATGTAAGATGAAATTTGCATTACAGTAGGGTACTTATGTGCAAAGTACCTAAGAAAACTTTGTAATGAAAGGCAAATAAAAAAATAACTTATAAAGCCTTTTTCGCTAGCATAACAGATTTCTTGGTGTCTGGGTAAAGGGAGAACTAGGTGGCCTGTCGTGCTTTATTAAGTGACATTAGGAGAGAAGGAGCTACGGGGAAGTAAAAGCAGAAGAGTTGTAAGAAAGTGATAGAGTTAAACTTGCGAATTTAACATGGAACATTTCAGGTTTTCTCAAGTAGAGATAATGAAACCTTGCTAATCTATTTTACAAATTCTCATCGCACAGGGATGATTATATTAAAATTAGCTCTCGGTATAAAGTAGGATTCACTACCCATACTAATATGATAGATCGCTTAAACTATTTTGCTTCGATGAGTGTTCCTTTAGCATGGTTCAGGGCATCCCAAAACTTGCAGTGAACTGAGAAAGGTGCCTTTGAATGCTCTTAATTATGCACGGCCATCTTCATCCTATTTAGACCGAGGGTTATTCTAGATTACATGATTGGTTAGCCTTTCAGAACAAGTTGACCCTTAAATTAAATGTTGCCTCTTTGAAGACTACCAATCAAATTAAAACAACCAGTCACACTTTAACCTCTAAAATAAATTGTTTTTTAAATGTTCTCTTCTAATGACCAGTTCGTACGAAATAATTTATAGTTGTCAGTGGTCCACGCTAAAGAAATTCAAACTCATTCGAAGACTAGGACTGCGGTGGGCCCTTCTCCCGGTGGTTTCTGCTCTTTAGAACTGAGATTTTGGTAAGATCATAGAACCAATTAGAATCATGCCGCTCTCTAAACAGAGTTGATGGCTGAGATGAGCTAAATAACCTGGAGACAAGTCCTCTTCTGACAACCACGTGAAGACTTCCAACTGCAGAGCCAAGAGCTGTTCTTCCACTTTTTCTCAAACTCTGGCACACCTGGTTGGTGTGGCTATACTTACAACTTTAAATTAGCTCAGCTGAAGCGCTCTTTTAGATGTGAGCAAAACCTAGCCAAGATTTATTTACCTGGACATATTTCTTGAATTTCTATTGAAACCAGAAGAAAACTCAGTGCATGAGAGAGTAGAGCATCAACATCAGTAAACAGGGCAACGAGTAATCAATAGCTATAAATAATAAAAGCTACTGTAATAAGAAAACAGCCTTTAATGCCAATTCTCTACCCACTTCCATAAACCGCTGAAATGCTACTTTTATCTGCCACTTCCTTCTTTCCCATCTCCCACACCACATGTAGGGTTACATATAATTTTTTATTAATGGACTACCAAATCCAGTAATACAATGGCCTAAGTATACGAGTGGACTCGGAAAGACTTGCCTTTCTTGCTTAATGAAAGAGTTATTCTGCAGCTCTACTGTCTAACCCAGCTATATGGATTTCTGCTTCTTGCGCGTTGAGTAGGAGATTCTCTCTCGAGTTTATTTGTACTGGCTGTTGCCTTGAGGTTTTTTTTTTTTAATGGAAAGCAAACAAATGACAAACAGGCAAAAAGGTGACTGCTGTTTTAGAAGCGCGTCTTTTCAGGGATCTTCCCCGTTTGATGTTTGATATTACTTCATTAAGAAATTCTGTGAAGCTCTAGAGGCACCTCAGAGCACCATTTGAAAGACTGATGAGTAGAAAAGCTTATGCAAATCAATTTTGTCTACGTTTGTACTTTCATCTGTTTCCTAGCGCACCTTGGCAGAATATTCCTCACCATTCTTTTTGCTCCCTGGTCATCAAAAATGATAGTGGTGACATCCTCTAAAGCTGCCCTCGCTGTCTCAGGTTTTATTGATGTAAAATCAAATTGCTTTCAAAAGCAATTTGAAATTTTTGGTTTGTCCTGACTCTAGCGTTGGACTGGTAGTATTTTTCGGAGGTTTTGGTTGGTTGTTTGCTTAGTCATCCCATAGCTGTATCTTTCATTTAGGACACTTCAGGCCAAGCGTCGCAAACGTGACATCACGACATTCTGTGCTTCTGTGAGCAAAAAACCATCTGTCTGGCGTCTCCAGGGAATCACAACTCGGCCACTTCAAAGAAAGGGTCTCTTAGTGATTTAGCCTCTTGGTTACACTTGAGTCTACAGCTAGATGTATATCCTCGCTAGTTCACAGTAAATGAAGAAGAGTAATTTGAGGAGGAAAAATCTGTGATGATGCTACACACACAGAGAAACCGCAGCAATTTTCAAACACGCTTTGATTTGTCCACCATTTTTACCTGGCTGTTAGAATACGCAAGCAGAAGAAAAATTAAGATGCTATTAGATGACATGAACGTTGACCACAACGCAACTGTTTTCAGGAGGCTATTCTCGTAGGAATTATTGTTGCACAATTATTTGCAAAATGGATTTTATCATGACCTTTTCTCTTTTATCGTTGGAGGTGTACCCAAATTATAGAACTGATATTTTTTCCTTTGTGTAATAATATGTTGAGGGGACTTCTTCAGCGACCTATAACTCTGTCTGCATTAAGGGGTTAGGGGTTTTTTTTACCTATGGCCACTGCTGGTTTAAGCCACTTGACAGAGGGTACATTTCAAATGTGTATCTCTAAGGATTTAACCTGTTCAGAAGAGAGTTTTGATTTACTGAACAATAAATCCTCATCTACCTTCCTATGCAGAAGGATGATTATCGCTGTTGTTTTCTAAGCCTTGTGCATATGTTGCTTGGAACCCCCACCACCTTAAACCACAGAATTTTTAGTGACACACTTGAAGTGTTCTTTCCTCAGCTCATTATTGCAGGAAATTCATTAGCCTGGCCGTACATTTGGGGGAAATGGGAATGCTAGCTGAAAAGATTAATCCTTGGCACACAATACTGAAAGTAGCCAAGTCTGGGAGAAAAGGTTATGACTGCAGTTTGTTTTGATTCAAATTTCTCTGAAGGGTAGAACTGGCCTCGCTAATACAGTCCATGGAGATCATAGAGGAGCTCAACAACTCAGTGGGTAACACCCCTACCAAGGAAGGATTATCAGTTTCAGTGTTAATGCAGTTTTAATTCAATGTGCTTTTTAAAAAAAATAAAAATAAAAAGGTTTTAACAGCCCCTCTCTCAGAACATAGTAAATTAGAAGATAGATTTTAGATTATTTCTGTGTTCTTGCCGTATATAAAAAGAGATGGTTTAGGAGAATAGCTTCATAAATCTGTTGCAGAGAATTGGACATCTCTGGCCATTTTTCAGTCCCTTCCTAGTTGTTGCAGCATCTTCTGGGAAAGTCGCAGGCTCTGCAGGGGATCTCAGAAATGATGGTTCGAGGGGTTCTTTTTCTGGAGAAGCCAAAGCTAAGATATGGTTAATTTTATAGGTGCTTTGGAAAAAAATCTTCTAGCTATGTGCAAAGACCTCGTTAAGTAATGTTAAGGGCGTTTGTCATTAGCCTTTAGGGATAAATTGTTGGAGCTGAGGTTATAGTCCCTTGCCTGGTTTCTCTCTAGATCAGGGTTAACATTAAGGTTGTATTCACAACAGAAGCTGAGAAAAGGAAAATTTAATTTCTCCATCCTCAGCAGAAAATTGCTCATAATTTTTTGATAGCCATTTTGCCTTGCTGTAAGGTCACATTCTCCAGCTAAACTAGGCTTACACGTATTTAACCCTCTATATTCAAGGCTGGTAACAAACAATATTTTAACTTTAATGAGTATTTCTAGTTCAGGATCTGCATCAGGGTTTAAGCCAGGGCTGCGGCTGGTTTCTGGAAGATGTGAGCTGATCTACATTAAAGATTGTCCTGCAGGATGAATGCCCTTGCCCGAGGGGTCCCAGGAAATGGGTCCGTTTGCTCAGCTTAGTTTAAAGAGACAACAACTGCTCACGATTAGTTAGTTACTTGAATGTGGACTGCAGGTTTGGTGAGCTGTGTTTAGAGCCAAGGCCACCGTGCTGTACTTAGTGCTCACCCCTTCAATAGCCCATGGACTCCACTTGCTCTTGTGACTGGCTGGAACTGCTTGGGTCTGATCTGTCACAGCAATGGTCCGTCATTACTTAATTGGGGTTTTAAGAAGATCCCATGAAAAATAGGATTGAAAACACAAACGCCCACTGACAAATGCAAGCTCTAGTAGCGGGTATTGTTCTATTGCATTTGCCATCCTTGGAGGAAAAAAAAACCTCCAGTACATTACAGCATTATTTTATTGAAAGGCTTAATAGACTTTACATTTCAAAAGCTTCCAAGTAGTTTACCAGCTAGCAATTCATCAAGAAATACATTTGATGTTAGTCCAAAAGGCACTTTCATAACTTGTTCTTTCTCCGGGAACATAATTGAACGTAAAGTAAAATATCCAATTGCTTACAGGTTGATAGGATAAAAGGCTTTTTCTGATGGGAAGAGAACAGAAATAATCCTACAGGCAGCTTTGCCGAGTATCTGGGGAGGGGATGCGGTGTTTACGACCTGTAAATAGAGTGGAGGAAACAAGCAGTCTCCCTCTCTTTCCCATTGACTTGCAGGCTGTGTCTATCCAGGAGCAGAAAATCAGATGGCGTGGGGAGCACAAGGGCTTTGTGAGGAGTCATGATACCAGGAGACTCAGTGAGACAGCAAGGTTCCCCGACAGACCCCACTAGGCATTAAAGCTGCCAGACATCTCAGACATCTGAGAGGAGCGTGGAGTCCTCGAAAGCTCACCTGTGAATTCAGGCAGCATTAAATGAGAAGGAAAATGAAAAATACAAGAAGCAGCAGAGATGCTGGAGGTCTCTTTCCCTAATAAAACGGATGCAAATAAGGTAAGCAGGAGTAGGACTGTCAACAACACTCTTTTGGCTAGTGAAAAATAACATGTCCAGGATATAGGATAAAGTATGCAAGTATGTTGTATTTGATGGAGAATTTTAGTAAAAGTACAGTATCTGCTTTTATGCATTAGATAACCGTGGAGGTTAAGGCTTTGCCTCGCTGTTGGACTTTGTTGTGAGAGCTAACGAGGGGATATTCTGCCTCCTGGCCTTACTGAAGTACGCTGCCTTTGCAAGATAAACAGCTGAGCAGGTCTCATGCTTGGTCCTCACCCACGTACCCCCGAGTGTGAAATTTCCTACCGCCTTGTTACCCACTCCCAGCAATTAGAGGCCCATCCTGCAGAATGCGTTGAGGGAGTGGCAAATAGTGCAGGTGATTGAAGGTGGCAACTCTAGAGATGCCGTGAAGCTGTACCAGAGCAGAATCCCCAGTTCTTGCCCATGCGTAGCAAGGACGGCACCCAGTAGGTCAGTGACTCACTAGACTGGGGATTGCCTAGGCTGGGGATTGCCTAGACTGGGGATTGCCTAGACTGGGGTCTTTCCAGCGATGTCTGGGAGAGTCAGCAGGACACAACGGCAGTGGCTAAGCTGGTCCTCGTGCCTGAATGAGCAGTTGCAGGTGACGTGAAGGGACTGACACCTTACACTGCAGCAGGCTGCACGACTACTGGCAGAGCACGACTCCTCCTCTGTGTTCCATTAGCTTTTAGCTTAGCTTGTCGTTAGCTGCTGGTAGGACACTTGCAGTCCACAGCTGTTCCATGCTGCCAGTTGATCTAAAAGCTAATATTTCAAATGAGTACACAAAAGAAAGACTGCCTTGTACTTTGCAAGTACCTAACATCGCAGCTCCGTGTCCGAGCCTCATGCCAAGGATACAAAATCCTGCACAGCCAGTGTAGTCAGGTATATATTTATTTTACCTCAGCTAAGGGAACCTATTCCTAAGCATTGTGTACCATCATGTAGTTATTTAAGAACTAGTCATTGGGCATTTTGAAATAGTTAACAACTTATTATATAAACATGAACTAATTACATACTTTGGGGCGTTTTGAAATAGTCAACTTATTGTATAAACATAATTAATTACGTACTTTTAAGCCGATGTCAACAAAGTTCGTATCAAACCCATTTGAGTCCAAAACTCAGTAAAGATTTTGGTTACTAATCATCCGAGTTTGGATTTTAAAAATTAAAACCCCCTAAACTTATTTTGAGAGAGTTGGCACCCCTGGAGCTCCTCATCATATTTCCTAGACACTTTTACTAACTGTTGGGGACTTTTACAGCAGTAATTGCCACATATGCCTCTCCAGCAAGCATCTCAGGGCCAAGACAAGCTGGCACAGCGAGAGCAGTAGCCCTGCCTTCCCCCCACCCCATTATTATTTCTTTTCTCCTTTCCAAAGCAGAGGATACAGCGTTGCACAGCTCTTTGGTCTGGGTGTATTTCTGTGCGCATAGGTGTGAGGAGAAGCGACCTGAGCACCTGCGGTTGTTAGTTAATGTCGTTAATGTACACACGGATGTCAAACAAAATGAAACCGTTCTGGTCTTGTGAGTTGTCTGAGCGTTCCTTTGAATTTAATTATTTAAATGACCTGCTATTGTTCCTAAATTAAATATTTAAGCTTGCTAAATGGCTGCCACCCTCGTTTAGTCGTTAATGTATTATGATTGGTACTGACAGAACTGGCATTGGATGCGAGTATGGGGGGGGGGGATCTCAACTTCTCGCTGTCTTTCTTCTTAGTGGTATCACCACCTGCGAGAGGGCCAGCTCAGCCCCCCAGTGCTGCATGGACACTTGTTTGCAGTGTTGTGGCTGAGCAGCCGAGGTTCTGCAGCCAGTTAAAGCCTCTCAGAGCCCACGTCATCGTCCCTGCACCCCGTGCACACAGACACACACTCTTAAATGGGGTATTACTGCCCTTCGAAGAGCTATAGCATTTCCCACTCCATGGATGAGTCCAGGACAAATGGCTTAGCTGTTGGCTCCGTAGGCACACGGGGAAATGCCCCTGAGCTGGTTTGATGGAGTTTCAGTAGATTTACTAGGTGCAGGAGATGGGGCTCTTGAGTGCCTTCGGCAGGCTTACCTCGAGACTTTGAGGTCAAGTACCAGTCCTGCTTGTGGCACCAACTTTCTTCTCAGGGGAAAAAAAGACCCAGACTTCAATTGACACTGCAGGTCATTTGAGTCAGCATAACACTATTCTTTTAGGTTACCTGAGGTTTCTCAGTCTGTATCTTTCACATCTCTACTGTTTAATAAGATAATGAAGGAAAGTCACTAGGGGAAGAGAGGCAAATTAGTATTCCATACTTTCTTTAATTTTTATGGACCTAAATGTGAATTTTATGCATCTATCCGTTATTCTAATCGTGGTTTTCTTTGCGTGGACCATTTCGAAGTCCTAAGACACCAAGCCTACCCTGTACTCAAGAACCTTAATTCGAAATGAAAAAGTAATAAAATGAAATAGCAGGTTATTCCCATCATGGTGCTGAACAGAACGGTCTGGGAATGTCAGATCCAACTTTTTTGTTGCAAGCCTTCTGTTCAGGTGTTAATTAGTGCAGCAAATGTTTGCGGGGGTTTTTAAAAGGCAGATGTTTAAATTCCAGCTATATTTTGTTTTTCTTTTTGCGTGGACTTTGAAACTTTTGCGAGCATACAGCGATTCTAATGGTCATTTGAATTAATTATTCATAAAGCCTAAATATTTAGTCACTGTAGCTTGTGAGTGGACAAACAAGGAATACGTACTACGTAACTAAGGTCAGTTTAGGTGTTACACAGCGTGAACAGATGTATAAAACATATCTTTTAAGAGGATCACCTTGTGTTTTTCACAGCGCAGGCATCGCGTGTTGCCTGAGAGCAAAGCAAACTGTCAACCGCGTAGAGACGTAGCTCGAAAGTGACCAGCTTTGAAATGAGGGATGTGCTTATTTATTTTTCACGCAGCTGAACTGTATTTATTTCAACTCTAAGAACTACAGACGTACACGTGACGAATGTAGTTTTGGACTAGGAAATTGCTATGGTCTTCTGTCTGTTGTTTGTTTCAAAGCCCTTAAAACCACAGGACTTAATCAAGCCAGAAGTGTTCACAGAACGTTGCAATTATGACAAAATGATGTGAATTCATTATTTATTTTTTTAAAAAATAGACCTGACAGCTATCAGTTTTGTTTGCACAGGGCCTTTGATTTATTTATAACTATTTTAAATATCCCATATTATCATTATTGCTGGGATGACTCCTAGTGAGACACTAGTATTGAACCATTCTGTAATTATAGTAATTGTATTTACAGAGGGGAAGCAAGTTGCTCTCATGGGGAGGGTATTTCAATGCGTTCCACTGTTTGTGATGGCTCAATTTTTTTTTCTCCACCTAGTGAGTAGGTTAAAAAGTAAAAAGACAGAATTCTCCCCAGGAGACAGATTCCCCCCACCCCAGGCAGAATATATATTTTTAAATGGCTGCCGTCAATGTGATGTGGTAATAGACCTTCATCCCTAATGCAAGTGCTGGCAGCAACTGAGGCATCCGAGGCATCATTTACCAGAATATATCCGAGGATGACTTTTTGTAGCTTTTTGTAGCAATCTGAGTTCAATTCAAACCATAATCAGCTAATCACTGGCAATTTTCAGATATGAGTCAAGCTAATTTCAAGACAATCAGCCTTAGATAGTTTCATTGAACAGCCCTGGAGATGATGTTTATGTTGATGTCCATTAGTATTCCAACTGACAGTAATGTGTGCTCTTCAAAAAAAAGAAAAACAACTAAGACAAACCTCTCTAAAATGGGCAACGACAAAAATTCTGCAGGCCTGAAGTACAGAAAATGGCAGTTTATTTTTACCCAGCGGTGTTCCCTAGCGGGGGATCTAAACCTCGGGTCGCTCTGTGTGAGGCAGCAGCGCGTCATTTAGGAGGCTCGTTCTGATTTGAAAGGGTAGCTTAGCTTCTGTTCGACGTGGAATGTCAAAGCATTCGCTCTGTGTAAAAAAAAATCATGGAAACTACTAGCAGTGTCAGAACCAAGGCCCTGCAGTGGTTTTCAAGAACTTTCAGATTCGAACCTCGTGCAGCTTTTCTGCCGTACGTAACTATGGTATGTAAATGCCACTTGCGCGATTGTAATTGTTTTTCCTGTTGTTTTTTTTCCTCTTTTTTTTAACCATTACTTGAGTTTCTTTTCCCTTCACAGACTATAGACTTAGATATACACAGCACCCCATTTGCAGAGGGGACATCCCCCACAACGGAGGGACGCCTCCTCGAATCACACAGCCCAAGCGAGATGTTGTGAGACTAAACTGGACAACTTAAACCATATGAGCAGCTTTCCTTTATGGAAACACTGTGTCAGTCCATCAGTTTGGATGGGTAGAGCCCGTTCCTGGCACTGCTGAGCACAGGGAGGTGTTTTGTGGCACCCATTGCAGGGCGGGGGAACAACCCCGAGCTCTGTTTGTGGCAGCAATCTGCTATGTGACAGTTACTGCGGTGTTAGCTTCAGTAAGAAGTATTTGTTTCATTTTTGCTGTTCTGGTTCGCAAATGCAGCTTGGGAGCTATTGCTGTTGCTTCCTTGGCCTTCTGTGTGTCATAAAAATGAAATCCAAGCCCTGTGGTCTCTCCTGGTCTCTGCCTGGAAGTTGCTGAGAGAAACCTCTCAGTGCCTTGGTGACAGAGACACGTGGAGTCCATCCCTCCTGCAGCAGAAGCCTTAAAGCCGTCTCAGCACCTCTGTGAAGTGGAGGAACGAGCTGACGTTGTAGTGGGGAAGAGCATTTCTTACACGCAAACCCTGATGGGGAATCGAGAGAGAGAGGAGTATTTTATTAAAAGCTACTGTTACTTGATCAAGTTAGAAAACAAAAAACATGAAATGTGCAGATTAAAAATAATACATTATTTATTTCAAATCAGTCACCACTCAAGCAGACAGAAACGAACACTATAAATAAATAACTAAATAAATAAATAACTTCAACTCCAGTGTATTGGGCAATCCGATATTTGGTGCTTCATAATAAGCAACGCTCGCCAGGAAACACTTAAGCAGCTGCCTCCCATTTGGAATCTGAATTAACTGGTCACCGAGGAAGGGGACCTGTAGTCATAGACAACTTTGCCCAAGAGCAGTTGGATGGCCACCGGAATGCTAACATAGATAAAATGGGAATACAGATTAATAGAAAAAAGTAGCAGAATACTGTTTTATAAATCAGTACTCCATCCTGAATGGTGTATTCTGCTGGCCGCATCTCAAAAATATGAATGGCAGAAACAGGCCTTCAGAGAACGGAGATAAAATGATTGATGTCGTAGAAAAAGATTCATAGGGAGAGAATGTGAAATGACAGTACCTGTTTGCCATGGATGAGAGAAATCAGACAGAACAAGCTCCTGTTGGACAAAGTAATTAATGGCATACTTGTGCTCGGAGAGTCATTCTTTGAGGAGATTTGAAAAAACAAAGCACGATTTAATTATGGTAGGTGACAATAACTGTGAAGCTTACACTGACTACTCATTATATATCCCCATTATATATTATATATCTCATTATATTATATATTATATATCCAGTTACATACTGCATGTTACATGTTATATGCCACATGTCACACACTGAACATTATATGCTCAATATTATGTTACATATTTTATATATTATGACATTACTATGACTATATATTACGACATTATTATGATTGATGTACTCGGGGACAAGATTTAGGTGATGAGATGATATTGGCTAATAGGTTGGTGATAGTCTAGGTAGTAGGTTACAGGTTGGACTTGATGATCTCTGTGGTATTTTCCAACCTTGTTAATTCTGTGATTCTGTGATTACATATATTACAACGTATATTACACTATACACCCCGTTATGCTATATTACATCATAATACACCACTTTATGTCTCTATACATTATATAAAATACGCAATATATGATGTGCTCATATAATATATGATGTTATATGTATGTGTGTATATATATATATTTAAGAAATCTAAAATACAATCAAACACAGACATCATATGTCAACCACAAGTATTTTTGGCCACATAGAGTCACAGACAAGAAAGATTTAGGAGGAAATAAATGGAAGGAAGTTTAGGTGAATAAAAAGAAAATCCCTACGTAATTATGTAATCTCCATAAATTTGCAAATTATATGAGTAAATATATTTTTATAGGCTACAGATGTTGAACTATATGTCTAAAATGCACATCTTTAAACATATAAACACAAATACAGCACGTTATTAAATGCTCTTAGGTATTTATAAACTATACAAATCATGTATATACACATGCGTAAAAATAAGAAGAGGTATACAGGCAGAAGGGAGACATCGTGCTTTATGGGTATGCAGATAGGTTGATAATGATCTCAGACAAAAAAGCAATTTCTTCCGCACACACAGGTCATTCCTTAATTACCCACTTGGAAGTACAGTGACAGAGTAACGCAGACCGAGTATCAGCAGGAAAAGAATGAGTGCGGATTGCTGGACACAGATTTATCTCTGTGTCGATTTGATGTATCATTTAAATGGTCTCACACTGCAAATGTCTTTTAAGCTAGGTACCAAGGAAAGCTTCAAGAGCCAACTTAGGCAGCTCCTAACACACCCAGCCGCAAAGCCCGAGCTATGTCCAGTTGCAAATGTTTTGAATGCCCTTTCTTGGCTGCTGCTTCAGCTGATGCACTTGCCAGAAAGGCAGACTTGGATGATAGCTGCCTGGGGATGTGGAGATGGTATTAACAGGTATTAACATTGGAGAAGAAGCCACTGTTACCTTTTGAGGCTCCCAGCTCGACAGAGAGCAGCAGCTGATCCCGAAAGGCACCTCATGCCGTTTCTGCTCACTGTTGGAGAGTGTGTAAAGGTAATGCCGGTGTGAGTAGCCCAGAGAGAGATTTAAAATACCTTTCCATGCAGATTTTGCACAGGAAATGCCAGCTGCATAAATATTAATAGGAAGCAAACACAAGAGGTATTTGTGCAAAATGAATACATTTTTTAGAGGTTATAAAATATTTATGGGAAGTATTTCTAGCATGAACTTTTAGAACAGGGACCCAAGTCTGGATGTGACTGACACCTTCCTCTAGCTTTAAGCACCTGGTTATGCTTGGACTGCAGATCCTCGAATACCTGAGACAGACTTAGCTCTTCAGCAGCTCAGCTACGTGACTAAGGCCAAGGATTTGTGTCATTGGGGCTGAGCTGAAACATGGAAGTGAGCTTGTTAGTTCAACCTCTGTGCAGCTCACCTGTTGATGTGCTGCTTGGCAGGGTCACACAACACCAGCGCTGCAGGAACACTGGTCCTGGTGCCCTCTGTGAAGCTGTAGCAGCTCTGCAGACCCTGATGCCTCCTCTCTCGATACGCTGGCGTGGAGGCTCTCTGGGCTACCAGGACTCTCTGGCTGGTGGCTGTCTCTGACTGAAGCCACGTGTGTGCAGCTGTGGCTGATGGCAGACATCATCTCACCCCGGCTAAGACAGAAAAGTATGTTACAGAAGGTTAGGCAAGCTTAAAGACTCAAATCCTTCTGTGTTTCATGTGGGTGGATTTTTTTTT
>WEIS01091666.1:12975-28872 GCA_013389965.1 Todus mexicanus
AGTAAAGCTTCCCACTGGATCAGTATTCTTAAATGACACTTTCAAGTTATGGCAACAGCAGAGGCCCCAGAGATCTTTGTCATACTGTTGTGTGGGATATCTCATATGCACACATCTGCTATACCTGGGCAACACACCTGGAAGGCACTGAAGAACAGGCTAAAAAAAAAAAGGGGATGTACCTTTAGCACAGTCGCCAACTAAGGCGTGTGGCACGGCCAAGAGGCATAAGCCTGGGAAATGAAACAAGAGCAAGAGCCAGTGCTGGCAGTCGCAGCCCAGCTGCTCCTGTGCTGCAGGCGGGGCTGGGGCCGGAATGCTTTAGCCAGTCCCCATGCTCAGAGGGCTTTCCAGGGGCAGTTCCAGGTCTCACCGCTATGCATTTGCTGCGTGGCTCATGTGGATGAGATGCTGAGTGCAGTTAGACTTGTACCATCATCTGCAGCGACGATCTGAGCTCCAGAGCCTCCGAGTCCTCTGTAGTAATTAACAGTATCACGAAGCATCCTGGCGATACATCTTCCTGAAAGACACAGGTTTGGAACAGTCTTAAAGTTCATAAATTTATTCATGTGCCAGATGGCTACCCAAACACCTGGGCTGAGAGCGGGAAAAGTCTATAGCAAACTGCCGTTGTCTCCAGGCTAAAGCCTCAACTTGGAGAAGCACCTGGGATGGCTGGGAAAGGGGTACCCAGAGATGATACAGTTCTATCTATCTCCTATGTGCTCTTCCTAGCACCCACTCATCCACTGCCATATGGCACCTTATGGTGAGATGTGCTGTAAACAGAAATCCAGGCGTCTAAATAATGTTTAAGAACAAAGCAGCATAGGCCCAGCTGTTTCTCAGTACGACTTAGAGTTGCAATTATTCCTTTTTCTCATTACAACTGAATCTGCTCAGCTGCCCTTACAGTGAGTTTCATCTCTCTAACTAACTTTTTTCAAATTTAGAATCAAAAATTCATTTGACAATAACCGAAGAATCACACACAGCATTTGCGCTGGATTAGGTGACTGCTGTTATGGATGGCAGCTCAGCTGGGCTTCTGCTGTAGTAAAGAGTCAGTAAAACTTGCATCCTTGCAGAGCCCGTGGTGAAGTATGGCATCTGTGGGAAATCAGCCTTTCCAAGCAAGGAAAAATTTAGCGAAAAGCGATTTCCAACTGAGAATTTCCTCTCTCCAGCCCCGTCTGATGAATACTGGAGCGAGGCTTCAAGTTTCTTCATGCCTGATACCCACAAACATGTGGTGCAAAGTGGTAGCGGTTACAAACATTATTCAAATCACATTTCAAAGGTTTTTTTTCTTTTGGAGAAGTCTTGTGACACGTAGTACCACTTCTAGACAAAAATTAATCAGCTTCAACATTGGTTTAGCACTGGCACATCACCAGCTCCTGTGTTTGCTGTCACTTCTTCTACTGATTCCTGTCATGCACGCATTAAACCCATCATTTTTCCTTCCTCTTTTCAGTAACTGTCTCCATTCATAGCTGATCGTTATAAAGGACAAAACCCTAATCACTCTAACTCTGTATTATATGTGCATTTAACCTGAGAGGAGAGGCAGTCCAGAAGAAGGTAAAGGAAAACTGTGCCCAAGGATGGGAAACGTTTTAAAAATGAAATATCTTAAATCTTGTGGGAAGTTGATTGGCAGTGGTATTTTTTCTTTTACTTGTTCCTGGAAGTGTGCTCCCTACTTCTTTTTCTTGCAAGTCACCTAAATCTTGTCCCTCGCTTGCAATGGCTGTATAGTATATATGTCAATCAGCTACAGAGAGAGAGAGAGAGATGCATTGAGCTGCAAGTAATTATATTTGACCAGACAAAATTGTATAGTTAATATCTTAATGACGACCAGATGTGTTTCAATATTGCCTTTCAACTTTTGAATTGCCCAATGTGCACTTGCATTTTTACTTTACCATCTCATTAATGACTCAGTAAGCAATCACAGAAAGGCTGCAATGTAACCACAATGAAGGAGATGATAGACAAAGCCACAGCCCAGCCTGTAGTCTTTTAGCTTAGTGTCTAAGAAGTTTCAGTAACCTGAAACCCCCCCATCTTTAGCAAGGGCTGGCTTATAGTTCTGAGGTACCCCAGCGGTTTAGGTGTTACCTGTTAGCACCCAGCCAGCGCAGATGTCACAGCTCCATTCAAACGAGGGGTTTTGTGAGTCAGACAAAGCTGAGGACAAGAAATTTGAGCTGAATACGTTGCACATCCCCGTGAAGACAAGACAGAGGAAGAGCTTTGCCTCACGGGCTGACTTTTGGTTCCCACTACAGTCCCAAGGATACTTGTCCATGGTGCAGTCCTTGAATCACCGCTGGCTTTAGGGCTTTTGGTTTCCCTTTTCAAAAGAGCCCCAAGGGACAAAAGACCCTTTGAAAAAGAGAGAAGCCAGGCTACTGAGACCTACTCTCTGGCAGTGCAAATAAGAAGTTCTCACCTTTTTCTTTTATGTGCCTCTTTTCTAAACTTGCATTTTTCTCTAGTAATGATGATATATCCCACTGTGAAAAAAAAGAAAAAGGCGAAACTTTTGCTGTTTACCCTGGAATCTTCGCTGAGAGGATTAAAGGTATGACAAAATACCTTGCTTGAGGGCTCATTGCCATGATTTATTTAGTATGGCTATATAAAAAATTGATATTCCAACACCAACTTTTATGCAGAAGAGATAATTTATAAGGCATATGCTTTCTTAATTAAAAAAAAATGATAAAGTGAGAGCAACAAATCTTTGTATTTCAAAGTATACTGATAGCCAGGCTGGTCTCCGCCACCAGTATTGTGTCACCTCTTCATTTTGTGTGCCAAAGAGATTATCTTTGGACAGGATTACTGAAGTCAGAACCGTATCAGACATAGTTTTCATCTCCATATCAACTGGGATGTAAAAATGAAAAGGAGTCATGAAGCCTCCCTTTCTGAGCTAAGATTTTAAATGATGAAGTTAGTTACACATTTTTGAAGTGTGTTGACCCGAAAGGCCTGGGAGAACGAAGTTTAAACTGAAGAGGTGGAATAAGGGTGGGAGGAAGGGTGTGGAGTGATGGTGTCAATTAAACCCCGGGTTAGGGAATGAAAGATGACATCACCTGCGTATTTCTGACACCCACACCACCACACAGGGCTGAGAAATACAGCAAATTCAAACTCGGCAAAGTGAGAGAGCCAAGAGGAGATTTAAAGGGACAGCTTTGTCAAATGTGCTATTTTAGAGAGGGGGAAAAAAAAAAAAAAAAAGACAAAAACGAAACATTTTGACTGTGTTGCATTTTTGATGCTCATCCACAATGATTTTGCCTGGCTCCTGAAATAGTAAGCTGCTTGTCTTAGAGGTGACCATTCTTCCCACTCTTTTATTATTACTTTCTTTCCCTCCCACAATATTAAGCTAATAAACCCCCCCCCCAAAAAAAACCCACCCAAAAAAAGCTTTGAATGAGTGAGTACCTCATCTTCAAGAGACTTCTTTTAGAAACAGAAGGATTAGAGTTACACAGAGGAGTAAAGAACTTGGACAGGAAGAACAGGAAGACAGTGTGGCATTAAGTTTATTTCCTATGAGCCAGGCCATGTAAGCTGTCAAAATAGCTCAGACTTGTGTCGTGGTCCATATGGCTCACTGAAAGACAATGATGGGGGTTTTTTTGAGGGATTAAGGAGAAATACCTCCCTTGGAAGCAGCCAGTTAGTTAGCCTTCACATCAGGCTGGCCAATAGATTTTAGAGAGCAATTATTTNATACCTCCCTTGGAAGCAGCCAGTTAGCCTTCACATCAGGCTGGCCAATAGATTTTAGAGAGCAATTATTTGGTCATCAAGCCAGGTGTTCATGACCTGCCTTTGGATACATGGAACATTCAAGCCATGCTCAAAACAGGATGGGAAACTAGCTACTTTACTAGGATTTTTTTTTTTTTATTATTATTTTTTTTAAGGGGCCCTAACCGTTTAGGATCCTGGGTAAGCAAATGTGTCTACACCTTTAATATGGGGATTACTCAAGTTAGGGCTTTTACTGAGCATGCACAGACAGACTATCAGGGAGAGGAGCTGGGCACAGGGTAGCAGCTCTATGCTTAAACTTTAGCAGTAAAGTAATTTTAACCGTAGAAAGTCATGAGCTGTGCTGGCAGTGATGAACAGAGAGCTGCCTGGATGGATGCCTGGATGGCCAGATCTTTTCCCAGTTGTGCGGTTGGTGCCAGTGAGGAGGAGCAGAGAGCAGGGAGAGCCCTGTGCAGCTGCACAAGCATTTGAAAACCCCAGTCCTCGATTTTTAAAGAGAGGAGGAAAAAAGTTAATGATAATAATAATTACAGATAAAATGTAGTTTGTTCCAGTAGCATTGCTTTCCAAAATTAAAATAGGCTCCTTCCACTGCAGTAAAATCCCACTGCAATAATAGCAATAAGAAAATTCCCTAGGCTGCTGGTCTTTCTTTTCCGAAGTGAATTTAATGATTCGGAAAGAGAGCGACTCAGAGCAGAGAGTCGTGAGTCGAGCGTGGTGCTGGCAGCAGCCCATTGCTCCGGCTAACGAGAGCCCCGGGGTGGCTACTCACCCCACACAGCTCCCATCGCCCTGCCGATGCCCACCACACCTGGCTGGGCTTTCACCAGCCCGGCCATTGCTCGCTGCTGCCCACCATCCGCAGCTGGCTTGGNAAAATAAAAGAATCCCTTAGCATGCAGTTGTCATCCTTTTTTCTAACCTCAGAACCTTTGCTTTTGCTGAACCGGAAGGTTACACGTTCTGTCTGGCCACAATTAACACTTCCACTTTTAGCCTCCTGCCAGCAGCAGCCTCAGTCCTGCCTCCCCAGTCCAGGTTTCAAGAATGGCTCACGGCTAACTCCTCTGAAGAGAAAGGCTAGTCTTCATTTCTGCATGTAAACATGAAGAGATTTGACTACTTCTTACTTCACCGTCTCAAACTGCTAAACCCAGCCCACACAAACGCATTTTCCTGTAAGTAAAAGTGCCCCAATTTACTCCCTCTCCCCCACATTTTTTTTTTTCTTCTTCTTTTCCNCTGCATGTAAACATGAAGAGATTTGACTACTTACTTCGCCGTCTCAAACTGCTAAACCCAGCCCACACAAACGCATTTTCCTGTAAGTAAAAGTGCCCCAATTTACTCCCTCTCCCCCACATTTTTTTTTTTCTTCTTCTTTTCCATTATCCAGTTCCTCAGAAATAATAGGCAATGAATTTGTTTGCTTTTTTTGGCACGGTGAATGTCTACTTTAAATGCCACCTTGTTTAAAGGTTTTTGGTGGGTTTGTTTTTTTTTTTTTTTAAAAAAAAAGAGGAAGAAAAATAGCCACAGAACAAACTAATCTCCCTTTCCAAGTATAAAATAAAAGCTATCTTATTTTTAGGCTTTGCAGCAGCTTATGTGTCATTTTCATCATTTCTTTCTCTCTCGATGACTGAGAGGCAGTGAGAGGAGGCGAGAAAAAAACTTTTTTCATTCCCCCTAGAAAATACACACATACTGAGAGCTTTCCCTAGCCTGATTTCTTTCCACATTAAATCATCCACAGCTGAAGCTAAATTGGAACCTCAATAACCCAATATTTTCATCAGTTTCTCAAGAAAATATATGTCTCAGTTGCCATCAGCAACACGACACACGGAGACTGTGATTTTTACTGTTCTAAATTGCTACGTTTGCAGCAAGCTAAGGGCAGCGGGGCTCCAGAGGTGGTTGAGGGTAGGCTGTGGAAGAGGGCAATTCGGTTAGAAATGAACTGTCCCTTTATCCTGACACTGAAAGGGAAGAAGTAGCAGAAAAATTGATTTTTGGGCAGCAGTGGGCCCGTTCCATATCGTGCGTGATGTCATGCAGGGCCTGACTCCAGTTCCCTCAGCTCAACAGAAAATGTCCCAGTGACTCCAAGGACAGCAGACCCAGCCATTAACTCTTTCAAAATTTCAAGGATCTTTCTTAAATAAAACAATTTCATTTTTTTCCCTCCTATCTTTCTTAATACCCTCCGGCAGGCAGATACCAACACACGATCAGCTTTGAGCTTCTATTCTTGGCGCTTAATTTATCCAAAATGACAAATAATACCTTTACAGCGCTGCAGCGTTTACGGCAGGTATCGCCTCGGTGAGCAGGATTCATTCCGATTGCTTTAACGTTTCTTCATATGTGGTTTTGTCAACCAATGTATTACGATAATAGGAACATCGAATTGGGTTGCACAATTAAAACCAAAACATTCTGTCTCTCCAATGTTTGACTTTCAGCTCAAACTGACAGAAAAAACCACAATTGAGTGGTTAGCTCATACTACCGTGACTGCTTTGTATCAGAAAGCCCTTTCAGTATGTAAATATAATCTGCTAAATTTCTCTAAACATATCGCTACCCCAGGAGAAGCAAGCATGAATATGTCCAAGAACCGCTCTTGAAATCCATTCTTCTGTCCTCTCAGCTGCAGCAGAGAGGGTTAGCCAGGGAATCTGCTAGCTGATGTCTGTTATAGCGACGCTGTTTGTCTTTTGGGACCTTTGCATCTGTGCTCGCTTCTTACGCTTGGAACTTCTAACCAACAACCAAAGGGCACAGCTGCACTGTGCCAGCAGGTTTGCTACTGCCCTCCAGTTTGCCAGCTCGAGATCTGGCACCATGTGCGGTAGTACGGGAGTGGTGCTGCTTTAGCCCTAGTGCTGGGTATAACTCTTTCTTCTTAGCCTAGCACCGAGCCTCTTTGCTTACCCTGGTAGTTAATTTAGCTCTTCACTGTCTAAACCATAACCCTGGTTCTGCCTTGGTTTTAATCCCTGAGAATCCAGCCCGATCTGTCCCTGACCTTCTTGCTTGAACCTTTGTCCCAGTTTACTATCAGGCCTACACAGGACTGGTCTCTTTGCAGTAGCCGTAAAACCCCCTTCCTTCACAATCTCGCCCTTAAAAAAAACTTTTTACCTGTTCCTGTCAAAGACTGCTAATGTCTCCAGTTGAGGAGCCGGAATAAATTCTTATTCTTTCAGCATGCAGCTATCAACTATTACTGGTGCTTAACCTGAATGTTTGAAAGGCTGATAAATCTATTAAAGCAAAAAATAAAATAAATAAAAATCAGGCATCTAATTTCTGGATACTCTAAAATTCAATTTCAGGTCTATTTGACCATCCTGGATTTCTGTTTAAAATCATCGTGCATGTTTCTGCTAAACTGCATTTTTTTTTTAATCCTGATATTATCAGATCTGGTGAAGATTTGTTCAATGGATGGTCTGGATAAAATAGGGAACTCAATCATGCTTCCAGTTCAGCTGCAGACCATGCTCATGACTAATGTAGGATCCAAAAAGACTGAGGAAAATGTCACTCCATTAAAAAAAAATAAAAAGCCTCCTGAGGAAAAGGGGCAAGACTCCAGTACTGGACACTTAGAAGACACTGTTTTTATTCAAAAAACGTGGATTAACCTCCAAGCTTGTCTGCTCTTCTAAGAGTTCTTTACCTTGATTATCAGCTGGAGTGGGCTGAGGCCCAGCCTTCAGTACAGGGCAGCAGAGAAGCTATATTTAGCTGCTTTAAAATCACTTAAATGGCGTTAACAGGAGCAGTACAGAAACGCACAAAAGAAAAAAGTGTGTGAATCCCTTGCTTTTGCCCCCCTGGTCCCGATTTCCTACAGCAGCTTGATAGTTTCTACATGTTTCATGAGTAATAAATTTAAAGTCTCTCAATGATGCTGGGTCGAAGTTAAGCAGCATCATGGCTTTGTCATATTTCTCCAGATTCCCTTCTCTTTCTCTACCCCGTATGTTGAAAGTTTATTTGTGCCGCCCTGCGTACGCTGACTGCAAAGAACCCTAACCCAGGCAGCCTGCACAAAGATTTAAGGGGCTATAATTGATTTCCTCTGTAGCTACATAGCGTGAATCTGAATTTAGGCCCTAATGAAAACACTTCTTAGAGAGATCAGTGACGACCCTCTTCAAATGAATTAAACTGATCATATTATTTCTTGTATTCAAGCAAATGTATCTGTGAATAGTTACCCCTGCGCTGCAAAAACGCTGACTCCTTTCTCTCTTTTGCATTTTTCACATTCATGGTGTCTTAGGAAATCTTTATTTCATAATATGAAGGAGGCAGTGTTCTTTCATTTGAGAAAAAGAAAACAGGTGGATGGATAGATAATGAGAACTAAATAATGTGCCCAGTAATAATAGTAACCTGTCCCTTTAGGATATTGCAGGTACAATGCAACATTGTCTCTCACTTGTTTGGCGCTTTTTTTTTTGTCCTTTAATATTCAATATTTACCTATTGTTTTATGAAAGTTTCACCACAATTGGAAATTCTAGTTCTCATTCATTAGCACTTAAAGCACACCATAACGTTAATGGCAAAAGGGCAGAGCTAACAAACATCCTGCTTGTAGAATTGTAACACTTCCTATGTGAGTATAATTCTTCTCATTCTGGTGAATATTTCGATATCCAATAGTCCTGGCTTGAGTTAGAACAGAACTAATACTGGTCAGTGATTTTACTTTCCAGCTCCACCTCTTCTAACTTCACTTTCTGTTGCTAACAGCCTATTTTTGCCGACAGTGTCTGCTTCTAGCAGTGGTAATACTTGATGTTTAGACTTACCACCGAGGATTGTCGTGCAGACTGAGGTCACTGCTAAATCTTGTGGACCACATCAGGGGGTGCAAAAAGTAAGAGGTGGCACCTGTGGGGAGGAACAGACAGGACAGGTGACCCTAAACTGACCAGTGAGGGATTCCAGCCCGTATACATCCTATTCAGTATAAAGCTGAGGAAACATGAGGGTCAAGTCTCCAATGCCTGGCATTTGAGGAGTAGTTTGTCTGTTCTGCCTTCATTATTGGGTTTGTATGTACTTTCATTAAAGCTGTTTTCATTTTCTCTTCTAATCCATAAGTCTCTCTCCCTTATTCCGTGTCTCTTCCCGCTGGGGAGGGAGAGGCGTTAACAGAGAGCATGTGTCACCCAGCTAGTGGCCGGCCCAGTCTCTAAACCTTGACATTAATCTAGTTTGCATTCAAAAAGACCCAAAAAACAAACAAATAAAATCTAAATAAATAAATAAATAAAATAATAATAAGAACCCCATAACACAATAAAAAAACCCCACTCAAACCCCAAGTGAACCAAAAAAAGCACTGCACTGGCAAGTATATACATAGTACGGATCTTGAGTCGCATAAAAAGAAGTTACATTCACCTTATGTTTCTAAAGGCTAGAACATGATTTAAAAGCAGACCTTCGCAAATAACATTATTTAAAAGAAGTGATGAATGCTGAGGCTTACAAAAATTATTTTGTAAATTCCTATATTTATAGATCCCTGTGTGATCGTATTCACTCCCTCATCACAGAATGGATGCGTTCCTCTGTTGTGCAGCTTTCTGGGTGTAATGCCAAAGAAACAAACAGATAAAGATAAATGGCGATAAAGAAGCAGAAGCAAAGATGGAAAAAGGATGAAGGATGAGGTTTTTATATCCAAAATAGGGGCCTGACTTTTAAGGATAACTATACTCAATATAGATCAATAAAAGGGTAAATTAGATTTGATTCAGGTTCTAAAATGGATCCATGGGACTTTGATCTTATTTAGCTAACTCCCATGTCAGTCTGAGGAAGCTGGAACAGGCTGTTTGCGTGAATGAGGAGCTCTGAGTCAAACCAAGGGCATCAACTGCAGGTACTGCTCTAAACTTCTGTAGTCAATACGAGTACATCGGAAAAAGAGCACACTGGAACTCTCTGGAAAAGCAGAAACCCAGAAGAACCACAGGGTGAGTGCGACCTGAAGCATTCACAAAAAACCCCACCCCACCCTCAAGTGTGGAACAAACTCTGCAAGGGCAAGATCTTTGCAAGTGAACAAGGGAATGAACCTAACTGCTTGTGAAAAGATTATAAGAATCCTTTGTTATAATAATTGTGAAAATCTGCATTACTTTGGTTTATTGTACAAACACACTTTTCCTCTCAGATGATATTCAGGAATTACTCACCCACAAAACAGATGAGTATGTGTCATTCACCTCAAAACTTCTCTACACTTAACTCTCCCCTAAAAGTAATAGTTCCTCTGATGAAGCATGCGAATGTTTGGAACATACCCAGAACTACAAGCTCAAAATTCACATTTCTTGGGCAATAACACACACCTTGGTAAACCACTTACCCACGTGAAGAATCCATCCAGAAGCATAACTGTCTAAACAAACAGACTAAATGGAATTTATTCTTTTTCAACATAGTTTAACGCTCTGGTATTTAGCCATTTTTCAAGTCAAATACCTCTCTCTATAGTAATTAAATAACAATAATTTCAGGCTGAGATGTACATGAGGAACAGTGCAAAGATCAGTCTCCATAATAATTTTCCTTTAAGATATATCATACATGTATTTTTAGAGAGACTGCAAGAATACCATATACATCTAGGTCTCACATATATTAAATAGTAAAAAGAGAGAAGACTGACATTATTTATTTAAAGATTCAAAGATAGGTAGAATTCTAAACTCGTTCAAAAATAGAATTTAAAATCGGACTATTTTAACTCTTCTATTTTAAAGATAAAAGTCCGTGATATAATTACTCAGTAGGAAATTGGAGTCTTTTAAGCACTTTGTCTATATCACAGCTCAAACAAAACGAACGAAACCTACAGCAAACCAACAAAAGTAACACAAAAAAGCAGCATTCTCCAGAAAAGACATCTCTAGAGATTTTATCCTGGACTTGCATTTCTGTCATGCACTTGACATTCTCTTGATATGGAAAGATGAAAAGTCAAAAGAATGTCTTCTTTTAAAAATAGAGGGGTTTTTTTTACAGTTTCAGATAACCTTTAGTTTGGAGTTATGCAAGAACTTCCAATAAGGGGGTTCAAAAGCAGGTATTGTTCGTGAAATGCCCCAGAAGACCCCTATGTTGTTCCTACCTACAGAGGCATCTTCAGGGCAGGAGCTCTTCATTCTTCCTCTCTCAGTTTCCTGACATCTTGATTGAGAGCTTAATTTTTAGCCATAAGGGTGTTTTTAATGTGAAACATGTACAACAGCATTACTGTAAGAAAAAATGAGGGGTTTGGGGGGAAAACAAGCAGCGATACACTATTTAAAACTATCTATATAAAGGATCCGTTCTTCTGATTCGCTAGGCACCCATATTCACTAAAGAGTAATTTTTACCCCTGGCATACAATTTGAGTTGAAAATTGAATATACAAACTTTTAATCCAGAGTAAGGAACAAGAAAGGTTAGTAATAAACGGAGAAAAAGTTATAGGAGAAAGAAAATATTGCAGCAGAATTTTCAATAGTCGTTTTTCCTCCACTTTTCTATAAAGAAGCTGCACCTAATTTTATCTCCAAAGACCAACAGTGTTTACCACTGATTGATTCCTGATATTAAATATATCCAAATTTCCAAGACTGTTTAAAATATCAGTTGCACAACCTGATGCCAGCTAATTTAATTACATCCATAGAAACAGAGTTTGCTATTGATTTCTGTTGCTTTTGCATCTTCGTTCTTGTTCTCCTTCACCAGCGGCAGTAGATGCTTGGGACCAAAAAGAGTAAAAAAATATTTTAAAACTGTACATGTCATTTCTCAGCTGTAAAGAGGAGACTATACTCACAGTACAAATAACTCTGTTCTTTTTTTTCCCCCCTATATGGCAGGATTGGACACCATATTACTTTTGAAGGACCAAGCTGGCTTGCTAGGGTTGAATTAAAGATGAGCTAGAAATACAGGTAAGGATTAATAACAGGTAAGTTATTTAACCTTTCTACTCACACTGTCTCTCTTCAGGCTAACAGGAACCCGATTCTGTGAGGTATCTAGACATTTGATAGAAGTTTTGCCGACAAATTGCACACCTGGGTTCCTGGCTTTCCATGAGGGTGACACAATTTATCTCTTTTTTGACTTGCCAAAAGCGTTTCTTTTCTTTAGAATGCTCTGGTTTTCATATTGAAGAAGAGAAATAGCAAAGTTACGCCACTGTTGAGCAGTGTGTCTGATGACAGAGGAGCTAGACGGACATTTTCTGAGAGTATTAAATACACCCATATGCATGCAAACATACAAGTTATTAACATAAATAAGAGAAAAGGTATTGCAACAGTTGATCTGACCTGACCTGCAATCAGATTATCCATTTGCGAGCCTCACCACATATTGAGTAGCTCACTCTTTAGCGATAGAGATGCTTGACAGAAGAGCAGCAATAAAACATTGGAAGAGAAGTAACTGAACGGCCTCTGGCTTTGCAAGCAGTTAATATTTTGCTATTGTACAAAAAATAGAATTAAAAATATATAAAATCTATAGCCTGAAAAAAGGACCAAACCTCTATGATCTTGATATACGCCATTTAAAAATTCATCTGATTCCCCCTGTTTTCCCGCATAAACCAAAACTCAGTGCCCCGATCCCAGGGAGCAGGTGGTAAAGCAGCCTAAAAAATCTATTTTCTATACTTCAGCAGAGAACTAATTTCATGTTGAAAAGAATGGGTCATTTTTACTGCTACTTTAGCCACGTGGCTCCCAGGTACCAATCTCGTGAAGCATTAGCCGTTTTCACTGTGGGTCATCTGTTTTGTCTGCAGGTTTCCTTGAGACAGAGCTGATACACATGGAAAATTTTTTCCATCTATGATTTTGAGCGTATAATGATGATTAGACGGGTTATCTTTCCCTTAATCGGTAGAAGGCGTGACAGAGAATGCGGAAGTTTTGACCTCTGTAATATAAAACAACTTTCCAATCACAGCACCTGAAAGAGACGCAGGTATCAAAATCCCGTAAATTGTCTATTTCCCATCTAGGCCAGCTGTAACTGCCAAGATCAGAGCGACCGGGCACAGATATTGCCTTAGAAACAGACACACGTAGTTGGAGATTTTCTGCAGAAAAGCTTGGATTCATTTGAGAAATAAGAGCTTTGTGCTCGAACAGAAAACATTATTTCGCTTGTTAAACTCAACGCTAGCTTCTATTTCAATTACATAAAAATAATTTAGTTTTCCTAATTCTTGAATATTTGTTCTAAGTGTCCAGACACGGCTGTCCCAAATTTCTAGCCCTATGTATTTCATATCGAAAACTTAATGCTATCAAGAGTAGCAAGTCGTATACCCCTGAGAGCCAAGAGACGAGACTCGGATGTCACCAAGTCACAGGTGCCACTGAGACTCCCGAGTAGGCAGTGACACAAGAACCCCCATGCCGCCACCACAGAAGTCCCTTGAAGACAGCCCAGAAATCTCAGATGGCTTAAACCTACCAGTTTTTCTCCTTTTCCATCTCTACACATCCATGTGTGTAAGCGTGTATGTTCAGAGTGCTGGCTGCTGCACAGGGGGAGACATTTGCTGAGCTATTGCCAAGGCAGGGCTGTGCAATCTTGTCCTTTAAATTATTCTTGGTCATGGGCAGGCAGCACTCAGTCCTCAGATGTGAGAAGGGGAAAAAAACCCAACTCAACAAGAGAGAGCAAAGGAAAGCAGTGCAAGGCTGAGCAGGTCCCCGTTCCAGGATCAGTGAGTTCAATCACACAGCAGCGGAGAATTAAATAACACTCAGTATGCTGAGTGCACTGAATAGAAATTCATATCAGGTTCATTCTACGGTATCGGACATGGTGTGTCGCCATGTAAGGAAACGTATTGGAGCTACACAAAGGCTGATGCCTTATGTATTTTAAAGAGTTGAGGACAGATTACAAATCATTGCTTTCAGCCCAAGGTTGCAGTGGATGGAAGCTGTTTCCTCCGAATAATATTGCTACTGAATAATTTGGTTTTTCTTAAACGTTACAATAAGGTAATGTAAACCTCTCTGCATACCACCTAACGTGCAGCGGCGAGGTGCTAAGCTACAGCGTCTGAAAGAAAATGCCATTGACCGCTTAAGAAATGGGTCACTAGAACTAAATGGACTAACGCGATTAAATCCAAAATGCTCGCGTGGTGCCCGTGTCAAGTGAAGAGTAGACTGGGTGTTTGCTCCTTTAATTATGGTTTCTTGGAAAGCTTTAACAAATTAATCCAGTGCTCGTGGTTCCTATCTATGTTCTTGGGGGGAAAAAAGAGGATTACCATCTTTATTTTTCATGCCGTAAAAGCATTAGGATTGCATATAGCACAGAACTCACAACTGTAAGAGCAGCGATTGCCGGTGACCTTTTGGGTAACTGTGTCTGTATTTATGGGATAAAGCAAATCCTTACAGAGCTGCTAACTCAAGATCTGACTCAGCTGCTTTCCTCCCGCAGTGCTCCTCAGCTGTCAGGTCTCTCCACCTCCCCGGTGCCCCAGCCCCTGAGGCCACCCAGCCCAGGCACAAGATGGGTGATGTTGCTCCCTCCTCGCTTCAGAGCAAGCGCAGGCAGCAGCGAGGAGGGATGTTGGCTGGGCTCAGTTGCACAGGATGGGCAGGATCCTTGGGAGGAGCCTGCTGTGGAGCACCCTCCGTCTAAATAGCGGACACGTAACACAGGTGAGTCTATACATCAGGAACTCAGATATTGTCCCACTGATGTTAGCGGAAAGTTTTTAATTGACTCCAGGAAGCTGAGAATGTCACGTTAGTATTGGAATACAAGCAAGAAGGATGTAGGTTACAGGAATAATACGACGTATAGTTACCAAAGTCTACCGATCCCTTGAGGCTCCAACTATGCTGAGACATTTGGTATGAGTTGTATCCAGTGTGTCTGAAACACAAAAGCTTAGAGGCACAACTCCTTCTTTAGGCAACTGTTTTTGTTTGGGGGTTCTGCCTTTTTAATATTGCAGATGCTTTAATTTCTTAATTTCAGACAGTGTCGATTGTACAACTTCTTAAGAGAGCTTTTGAATACTGCAGAGCAAGACTTCCCAGGAGCAGCTTACAGAAAGTGTTTTAAAAACCTTTATGTATCTCACTGGCCCTGGCATCCTCCCACCACAAAGCTTTCCAAACACAAATACGTGCACTTGTATGATGTCTTAGAAGAGGCATGTCAGCCTTGAGGGCTGGTTCCTCACAGTGTTGAGGCGGCTGCACAGCAGATGTAGGGAACTAAATCAAGCCACTTGATCCCTGTACAGTGTCATGACTGCAAAAATCCTCCATGAGGAGCAATGCGGAAAGCAGTTGTATTTGTGCATTCATCATGCGTGCTATGACAAATTACAGTTTTATGGTTAAATGCGCTTGAACGGAAGGTTAAGGTTCATCTCTCTTCTCTGCCCTAGACTCCATATATCACCTCAGGTAAAACAAAGAGCCAAATAATGCCCTAAACAACAGATTTACTTTCCTTTGCCTTGTATTTCCAACATGGGCGTAATAGAAATTCTTCCTTACCTCGTTCCTTTGGATTAGGCACGTATGCCTAGAGGTTTGCTTGGGGCTTGGAGCGATGGGAAGCCTGAAGTCAGGTAGGAACCCTGATAGCTATAGCAAAAGCAAAACCAACAGTACATAAAGCAGGCAATAAATGAGCTCCTTTCTAGCCCCAGTGAGAGACAGCGTTTTACACTACCTCGTTCTGATGCTGTGCACTTTCCTTCAGTCAGTTCTCGTTTGCTGAGAGGTCCAACAAGAAGTCAGGTCCTTATGCTTTTCCACAGAGCAGCTGCTTAGAAACTGAGCCAAAAGGGAGATAAATTCAGTGAAAAACAGTCAACATCAGACCACACTGTCAGATGGGAATGTGGATTCCCGTACAGCCAGCTGCCTGGAGTCATACTGGCTGAGGACAAACCTTTAGGGTATGTTCTGGGCGGGTCTTGCTGCCCCTGGGCAGCCCAGTGAAGCTCTCCGCCTTGGCACTCAGGCACACCAGCCCAGC
>WEIS01091666.1:29199-40078 GCA_013389965.1 Todus mexicanus
TATCTGACTGCTTCTTGGCGGGCTGTTTGGGAATCCGGTGTTTGGCTTAGAGCAACACTTAAAATGTGCTATTTGCTCATCCAACTGCTCTTAGAAGGGAACCGGGCCTAGAGCATCTGGTGTCAAATCTATAGTCAAAAACTTTCTATTTGCTCATCCAACTGCTCCCTTAGGAGGGAACTGGGCCTACAACACACAGGCTGTTTGCGAATCCAGTGTTGGGCCTATAGCAACACTTATTAATTGGCATACCTATTAAGAGATAAGTCCAGCCGCCCCTAGTCCCTCTAACCTCTGAGGAACTGCTAGAATGCAAAGGGATTTGTCTCTTACTAAATTTACCCCGCCACATTTCACACAACAAAGTCTCATTCTAGAAAGACATTTTAGAGGCCTCGTGTGTTCATTGTGCAAGCACAACTCTCAAGCGGCTTTTGCTGCTTTGCTGTTAACAGTTAACCAAGAGCTGCCTTTCTCCACCCGTAGTCGTAGCTACACTTTGGCATATTTAATAGGAATCAAAGGGAGATAAAAATCACATTCATAAGGAAAAACATAGAAGCATCTTCAACTAACAATACTTCCCAATTAACAATGAAAGAATAGAAACAGAAGACATAAGATAGCAGTATAATACAGACAAGAGAAGAACATATTCTTGCTAGAAAAGGTTGTAAGAAACAATCTGAGCATTGACAATCCGTGTCATAAACACCTTAGGGGAGGAGAGAGTCCTCAGTCAGTATTTCCCTTGTTTTGTTTTGTGGGGTTTGTTTCACCGCTGAGGTCCCTTAGAAGTGTGCTAAAAGATTCCTGGGTGGCTCATACCCCTCCCCAGCAGGTGCTTCCATTTTGCCTTTTGTCTGTTCCCCCCTGCCCTTATTTTTTTTCTTTTTTTTTCTTTTTTCTTTTTATGTCTGGTTTTTTCCCTCTCTCATGCTTTCATTCCTCTTCCTCCATCTCCTGCCTTGTGCGCTTATTTTCTGGCTGGCAATTCTCTCGTTCCCTTGCCCAGTATGTTTATTTTACCAGGTATTTTCCCCCCTCCTGTGTTTCTTCAGAGATGCCGGAGATGCAGACAGTCCTGATAAAACTCAGGGCTGAACTGTCTATTGCCAGGAACAGAGTGGAAAAAAAAAGTTGAAGAGAGCAGGACCAGCTGCCTGACAACTCAGCCTCTCACTGCCTCTGTATCAGCTCCTTCTGCAGGAGTGTGCCCTGGGGTGAGGAGGAGAGAAGAGTTCAATGTAAGAGGAGGGAAAGGATGTGAGATGCCTACACTGAGGTCCAGACCTAGATCCGAGAGCTTTTCACAGACATGAATTGTGAACTACCCAGGAGTGGGCTCCTGGTAAAAATGAGGCACTATTTTCCCAGGTTAAGAACTTGGAGAATTTGGAACATTTTTCAGACATACCTCTTTTCATGCTAATTATTTCACATTCTTCATCCAGAGGTGAAGGTTACTTGATGCACTGAGTTATCATCCAGGGATTTGGGGGCTTGGACTGACAATTTCTCTGTTATGAATGCCCGTTGTGATTCTTTCCAACGATGCTAAGAAATGTTAAGCCCTAAGAGGACCTTAAAGAAACAATGCTCACCAAATTTGTGAGGAACGGTACCATTCAGATGCTCTGACAGGCACCGGTTGGATCCAGCCATTCTACAGTTCATCTCCTGTGATCCAGGATTAATTAGCCAGAACTCAGCCAGAAATGAAGCAAGCCCCTAGAAAACCCCTACAAAGCAGAAACTGCCAACCAACCAACTTCTTTTTCAGCTCTGCAGCTCATCGATATTTCTGAGGCTTTAAGAGTTATCCTGCTTTAATAAAAACGCAAAGCTATTAATAGAAATCTCCATGTGGAAATTCTTTGTACTGATTCAACCTCCTAATCCAATGGCTTTACTAGAGTCTCGAGAAGAGCAGGTATAGGTTGATCAGTCTAAGTCTTGTATTTTTCAGAACAGAAATAATGCGAAGGGTAGAAAAGCATTTGCGTATTTACGCAAATAAAACAGCATAAAAAAATCCAATTTGTATCTCACTGGCTTTTGAGGTCTTTGGAGAAGCCATTCCTACAGCCAGAGCCAAGCAGTGCAAATGTGACTGTGCATTTATGCAGGTGGTTGATGGTGTCAAAACCCACCAGTGACCTCAGACCAGAACATGCTCGTATCCCTATCCTGTTGAGAGCTCTGTGGTGTTACGCCGTTACAAGTAACGGATGAAGAAAAATATTCGGTACGTTATTTACTGATCAGCAGTGAAATGGTTAATATTTTTTTTCAGTTTGCACATTCATCATGTGGCAATCTGACTGGAAATTAATAAGATTACTTTTGACTGGCTGAGGTTAATGGCATTAACTGTTTGGCTTTTGCAAGAGCTCTGTAATTTAGTAATATTTACCTAAGTCACCATAAAAGTACAGAAATCGGTAGTTAAATTACAGGAAGCTGGGTACAGGAGGAAATGAGACAAATTAAACCAAACCCGTGCTCTTAGGAAAACACAAATGCCAAATTAAGCATGTTAGGCTAACAGTTCCAATTTAACACTAATGAAAGTCCTTTAAACCCAAGTTCTGCTTGTTTTTTTTTATACTGTAGGAGCTTGCAGAGGAAAACATCCGCTGAGAGGCAGACGGCCTGGGCACAACAAGGAATGAACAGCTTGGACCACTGCATCTTTCCATACCCATGTCACACATTCCTAATCGCTTGCAATGACAACTTCTTTACTAGCGTAAATTACCTAAGGCACAGTGGATTTTTGTCCTGGAGAATTACTAAGGAGCGACATTTATAACAGATAAGCACATAAAGCTGCTCATCGGCACTAGGCGAGACGGCACGATGCACACCTTCCTCTCTCCTGCTCCGGGGCGGTGGCTGTGGGCAGGGGAGCAGCTGCACTGCTGGGCTACGTGTATCCAGAGCATCCTGCCTCCCCAGAGACTTCACCCAGGGAGGAAGAACTCATTTACACAGCAAGCAACTCAACTGGGTATTTCATAAGACCTAGCACACGCAATCGGAGACTTCTTGAGGCAAGGCTCACGTCTATCTTTCTATTCCTCATTGCCTGTTTGACCACAGAGGAAATACTGTAACTACAGAAAATCGATGCAGTTTTAAAGAAAATTTTACCAATAAGAAGACGGTGTTTGATTTTGCTTGGTTCTGACTACCTTGATTGTTCTTGTCTCATGGCCTGAGAAGTTTTAACATTTCCAACTGGTTTCTGTTATACAGAAAGAGCTTTAGCTTGCAAGTTTGCGCCACTGCCTCGTCGTTGCATCTCTGTATGAAGTGATGATTCAGACAGTTCTTCTTCATGCCAAAAAAAGCAGATTCCAGCTGAAAATGTTTGCTTACGATTTGTCCCTTCATTTTCTTCGGATGTTGACTAGTCTATTAAATACAATACCTACAGGTTTTAGACGGTGATGCCACTTTGTGAATTTCATTTAATGGCTATTTCAGATTATGTTTCTCCAACGTACATAAATCTTCTGTTCCCACAAGCAGAATTGAAAGAAAAGAAAAAAAAAATATTACAAGGTTCGAGAGTTTTGTTTCACAAATGTACGGTATGTGGGCAGGAAGCTAAAGTCGAAAGAAATGTGAACAAAATTATTCTATGGCACACATCGAAAGATTTCGATGATTGGTCTGAAGAGCAAAATAACTGAATATGAATGTCGCCCAACAAGAAGGATGATGCCGTAACCTTCACACAAGGTGCAGTTTCCAAAGAACCTGGACTCTTCTTGCCACGTGTAAACTTTTCATACCTTTTCCCCTATTTTCACGTAGCTGTTACGCTCTCCATCTGTTACTGTTTACATCTAACATGCAAAAAATAAGTAGATACTACGGGATGCTTGAGGTTTCATACATGTAAAAGAACTACTTGGATACTGGCTAGGAGAATGCCCTCATGGGAAGGTTTACTCTAGCGGGCAAAGACTGTCAGAGGCAACATTTCATCATGCATTTGTTTCAAAGCAAAACAAGAAAAAAAAGTCATAGATTTATAGCCTTGGAAAATTTTCTCTTAAGGGGGAAAAGCAGAAAGAGAGAGAAAAAGAAAACAGGAAGGGGAAGTTAAGAGAGGAAGGTACTTCATACAGACACCTACATCAATTACCGATATATAAAACCGTTCTAATATTCTCCTCCGTACGAGTAATTCCACAGACATCATTAGAGTTAGTCACTCCATTTATTTTCATGAAGAAGCTTTTACTATAAGCACCTTAGACTGGGAGCCCTGGGAGCCTATGTCTCCTGAGGACTTTTGACAGATTTACAGCAAAGAGAAGGTTGTGTGTCTTGACTTGCTGGAAAAAAAAAACCCAACAAAAACCACAACGTATTTATATTGCTGCATAAACAGTAATAAAAAAATACGATCAACTGCATCTCTAAATCTATGTCATGTGGAGAATTCCTAAGGTGCAGTATCGAAAAAAAAATAAATAAAAAAGAAAAAAAAAGGAGAAAGAAGTGAAAGAGAAAGAAGTGAAAGAGAAAGAAGNAGGAAAAAAGTGAAAAAGAAAAAAGTAAAAAAGAAAAAAAAAGGAGAAAGAAGTGAAAGAGAAAGAAGTGGAAGAGAAGTGAAAAAGAAAGAAGTGAAAAAGAAAGAAGTGAAAAAGAAAGAAGTGATAAAGAAAAAAGTGATAAAGAAAAAAGTGAAAAAGAAAAAAGTGAAAAACTAAAAAAAAAAGAGTGGTGATATCTAAATTTAGGGATGTCTGTTATTTTCTATGACAGGATTGCACATTCAGGGCTCATACTCTGGCTGAACTCCTGGTGTTCAAGATGAAATTTTCCTTATTTAAGTTAAATTAAAAAAGAAATCAGGCTAAATCTAAAATTAATGAAGGAGTATTATTTCTCACAACTATTTTAAAGTAACTTTACCAAGAGATCTTCTGATTTTATATTCTCTTGATTTTGAAGAAGGAATAGAAATACAGTCCTGTGCTTAGACTTTTTCACAGGCAGAGATTATCTATATGCTGTCAAGTGCTTCAGGGCTTGGTCTATGGGACTTTTCTGGCAAGTGCCAAGCCGGAACATCATCTATTCCTGGGGGAATTCAGACAATGTGGAGAAGAAAGGGTAAGCCAGGAAAGCTCACGTCAGGAAGGGAGACACTCGTTAAGAACAAATAAACAGGACCTGGGAGATAGAAAAAAATAGATAAATAAACCCTCGATCAGATGAAGAGGTAACGGAAAGGGCAGAGATTTAAATGCAAACTTGGAAAAGAGTGTTAGCATTTTAGTTCAGCCTGCTCTTCTACTTCTGTAAATCCCCATGTTGTAGTTTCCATCAAGTTATCTCGGGACATCCAAGCTGTGCTCCTTCCAGATGAAATCAGACTGAAAGGTGTGTGCTCGTGCTGGTCGCCACAGGAGCGGACTAGAACTTGCTCAAAGCAAAATCTCTTAAAACATGGACAGGGTGGGTGTCAACCACTCTCCTATGCAGGTCTGCTTCGGGCCGCAGCCATTTGCTGATGCGGGCATAGTCCAAGAGACCAGGACTTACTTCTTGGGATATGGGACTGGGAGAAGACCCCAAGTCTGCAGGCTGGGACTTTTTTGACTAAGAAACCTAGAAGGGCCTGGTGAAGCATCAAAATAACAACACGGAGGCTTGATCCCTCTTTAGCCAGTGGAAAATAATCAAATACAATAGAGGAACTAGGCTGAAAGGGAAGAGCTGGTGACCTGGCAGAAAGGTGAGGAGAGAACTGGAGGGGAAGACTGAAAATGAAGAGAACTCCGGCATTATAGCTTGAACCTGTGCATATGCTTTATGCCGTAATAAGCATTTCATTAAACGTTTGCTTTGATGCCAAAGCAAAATAATGTCTCTTTCCAAACACTCTTGCCCTGTAATGGGCTCTGTTTAAAGTGTTTTTTGAAATAATGCTGAAAATGCTTGAAGTTCCTCTGCTACCAAATTAAAGCTTAGGGACTTAGACTCATAGCCTATTAAAATTCTGTTTAGAATGCACATTTTAACACAGATGTTTCAATAAAAGGAGTTTCCGTGTAATTATCTAATGACTTGCCATGTCAGTCATGATGGGTCCCAGGTTTGTGATTTGCTCCTGAAAGTCAAACAAGAAATAAATATGCCAGTTCTTACCTGCTGCCCTTCCAATTTGAGCTGAAAGCAGTAAATATTCTCATGGATGTATAAGATTCAATTTGCGTTGCTGGGAAAGTAAATCCTATGAGAGAGAAAACTAGGCAAGAAGATGTGCTACTTTCTTTTTGTTCGGCCAACGTTCATCATTGTTGGATGAGAATACACTGTGCCATATTTTCAGTTTAACGGCATTCCTCAGTTTCTCCACTCCCCGGTGTTTTCAGGTGTAAATACGGTTACAAATCAGCAGGTGTTGGCACGTTACGCCTGAACACTACTTGATTCGAGCAATAGGATAACGTGCTACTTCCCCCATAAGAACAAAGGAAACCAAAAAATCTTACAAGCGTTCGTTGAGAAGAAATAATACAAGTCAGATAGCACGCAACCAGAGATACAGAAGAGAAGGAGATGCAGCATCAAACAAAGGAGGAGGACAGCAGTGTTTGAGAGATTCAGCTCAGCTGGCAGACAAGCTAAACGTTTCAGGAAGCTACAAGGAGATAAATTGAGACTGAAGAGTAGATTCTTCTGTCTTCAGCATCCAGTAACGTGCACCAGACGCTGGAGAGCTGCTTTGGCCATCACTTCCACTAGTGATGCCAGGACAACTCTAGCTCAGGCCATGAGCTCCTGCAAAAAGGCAGAGCTCAGTCTTTCTGGCCCCAGTAAACGATGTTTATCCCTACACCATTAGCTGGTTAACTGATGGGCGGAGCGGGGAAATTTGGCATCATTTGGGACCACAAGCAGTAACACCCCCGTGGTTTACTGGTTTATGACAGCTCCATCCGTCCCATCCTATCCCATATTGCTGCCTAGAGGTGTCAATGCAACTAAAAGGTGCTAAGTCTCTGCGTTACTGCTGATTGATAGTAGCGCGGAGGCTCTTTCAGAGAGGTATGGGAAGATATCTGTCCGTAATCAAGGTATCTTCTAAAAAGTTGCTAAAAATCAAGAGTTCTGCTTACAAGGGCAACTGAAATCACGCGCTGTTCCCACGATCAATCCTTAAAGACTCCCAAATAGGCAGATTTATAGCGAGGGCTGGAAAACAATTAACACATCCAGATTTCCTTTCAAAATTTCTTTGCATGTACTTTCAATCAGGGACGCATTTTCCACTCCCTCCCCTTTTCCTGCACAAACGCGGCTCTGCAGTTTGCAGTCCGTGCTGTTGCTGCTCGAGACCTTGCGCACCGCTCAGCTGTGTATCTAGAGCAAGTTTAGGAATAAGAGCCTCTGTTTCTCTGAACTGCAGCCAGCGAGGCTCTTCTCCTCCCAGGGGGGACTTCATGACGGCAGACCCTCACTGCAGGGTATCTAGAGACGTCTGTAGCTAAACTGAAACCCAGGCTTAATTACTATTGCGGTGAAGCATCGTAACACGTAAAAAGAAACAACAGGTGAAGTATTTTAACACACACAGAAAGAAGAATAAGTGGAAACTTACTAAAAATGAGAAGGTAATATTTATATGACTCATCATCCCAAAATCGTATGAATACTGTGCCCACAGAACCTTAGCAAAATTAAACCCAAAACAACACTTGCATTTGTTTAACAAACAGTTTAGAGTTATCCAGTTTGGGGGATTTTTCCCCCCATTTTGTAAAGAGCACATTAAAAGGGGAGCTCGTTGTCATTGTGCTGTGGCAACTTCTGCACTAATAGGGCTGTCCATCTTCTCAAAGAGCTGCTTCTTCGAAGGAAGCTACAGTGAATTGTTTAGGGAATTCACCATTCTGTGGTTCCCTCAAGTGCTGCATCCATCTTTCACTGATTAATAATCAAGCATTAATGAAAATGTTTCTGTGTCTCCGTGCTCCCACCAATTAAATGCGGCGCAGAAAAAAAAATCCAGCCTTTGGAAATTGTTATTTGTCTCACTTGTCAGACAAGCAGTAGAGAGAGCAATTCTTTACTGGGAATATTGGTAAAACAAGACCTGTATTTAGGGGATTCAGACTGGTAAAGACGGATCCTTAAACTGACACTTAAGAATCACTGACTCTCAAATACCACATTAGCAATCAAGAAATCAACAGTGTTTAGAAGAAATATAATTAGCTCAGCATGCTCTGCTTGGAACCAGTAGTGCAGCTATCAGCTGCGCCAAATGTCAGAAGATGAGAAATGGAGAATTTGTTTTCCAATGAAACACATTACATTTTACTTTATTAAAGGCATGAGAGCTTGAGATATTAATATTTCTGAGAAACTGCTGGAGCTAGCTTAGACCAGGGTGGATTTTTCTCCATTAACTGAGCCAATTCTGGGAAAGCAATTTGTCTTTCTTTTGCTCGGTCTGTACTAAACGCATTGCCATGACATCATGCGAGACAACTGGGTAGAATGTGTGGTAGGCTATTAATATGTTTTCATTTCATTTATGTATAGAGTTTACTGAGATTCCGTTTTGTTTGTAATCGCATTGTGCATTTTCTGAATTAACCCTCTTATTCTAGAATTAAGAGGATGTCAAGCAAACAAACCACAAAAGCCAGTATTTCTGGACACAGATGGCAAGCTTATGTGGAGAGAGAGAGAGAGAGAGAGAGGTATAAATGGATGCAAAGTAGTAAATATTTACCAAAATCCAGTCCACGCTGGTAGCGCTTTAATTTAGCAGTTGCTTTGAAACTTCAGTGTGTGGTGGTCTCAGATCACTGCAGAGTTGAAAGCTGCCAGCCTTCCTGGAATTCGTAGCAGAGAACATATGGATTAAATCCTAAATGTCTTTGGGAATTGTACTATACTCGAAGCTGATTGCTCCAGTATATAACGTGGGACGACAATTGGCTTCTGCTGCACCTCTTCTTCAGGCGGAAAGGGGCCTTAAGTTCTTCGCTGTCTACCACTTTAGCACTTCACAAGAATCTTTAGTGCACTTGAATTTGCAGAGAGAGCTGGAGCATGAAATCACACATCCTTAATTTGCTCAGTGCCAACACCACGCTTTACTCGGGAGGGAATAAAACGAAGTGACACCCTTCATGTCCTTGGACCTTCCCACCACTAAGGGCTCTGTCTCTGCAAAATCAAAGGGTGTAGTTACCCTGGGGAAGCGAGTCACCGATCCATTGCTGATAAAGCCCCTCGTTGGCCAACACGTGCTTAAACTCCACTGGTAGCACGAGAAGTTTGTTGATAACAAATTCATAGGGCCAGAGACTGATAAAGAGTTTTCAGGGACAGGCAAGAAATTTGAAAAGTACTGGGTAGGAGAAGAGGAACAGAAAAATAAATTGTGTGTTTTAGGAGGAGGAGGGCAGGAGCAGGAGACACGGGGTCATGGTGCTCTCAGACTGCAAGCCACTGTTCCTAGGCGTCATGCTCAGATAAATAGCAGCGCATTAGTTTTAAAATGCTGCTCTGAAATGTCACCTTCATCTCCATTGATCTCTCCTACCAAACAGGTCCTTCACTGTCACTTGTGACAAAAGGCATTAGTCAATGAAAAGCTCTAAATAAACTTGAGGAAGACAAGCAAGCTCTTCTTTCCCAGCTGCACACAATAACATTATAAAAAAGTCTGAGAAAGTAGGGCACTGGGAAAGAAAAAAAGCATCTAGTACTGAAGCTAAAAATTGAAATAGTCTATTCTAAACCTGTCAGGCTTATCAGAAATATTTGGTGTTGGAGTTGTTTTCAGAAAGGATGTTCCTGTCTGGATGAGGACATAGCCTAGTGAAACGTTTTTAATAGATTTACTTTAATCCCCAGATTACACCGGGGAAACTGGTATGCACAAATCTACGGCAAGGCTCAAATTTAACCAAGGTATCCCAGGGCTGAAGATACGTTTGAGTGACCGAACCACCTTCAGTGAAACACTAAGAATTGGTAGCTGGAAGACAGCGGCTGCACAGGCGACTTCAGCAGCCTTTTCAGACTACGTGGCCTCTATGGTGTCTTACGGAAACACCGAAGCACCCTAAGCCCTGACATCTCTCCTGCGGCATAACAAGACATAGCAAGTACGTAACCAGAATGATGTGCTGTCTCTGTACTTACAGGCACACTCTGGGCAACATTTTAGGATAGGCAGTGCTCTGGCGTATGCCTCAAACTGTGCGCTCTCCCGTTTCAAACGCAGGCATGCATCCATCATTTCTATAACAGACAAAGCTTGTATTTATGGGTGAGACCAGGCCAAAGGCTTGCTCACAAATCACACTCTGGAGATCTGGGCTTGGGAAATGTATCATTAGCCTTCAAGCACAGCAGCCGATGGGGGGGAAAGGGCATTGTTCAAATTTACCCCATGGGTGTTTGCAAGGTTAATGCTTCATCCTCCTGTCCCAATAGCCTGTTGTGATAGTTGCTCTCTGAGCAACAGACTTTGTCTTCATGCTCAATATATGCTGTGTTGCTACTCGGTGTTCATTCCAAAACAAACATGTTAGCAAAACCAAAGTGAGTCTGTCACGGTGTACGCGCACTTTTCACCATCCGCCTGCCCTCAGGCTCTCCCAGGCTCCATTTCTCCAGCCACGTTTAGCTGTGGAGGATTACCTGCCTGTCACCGTGCAGACCGCAACACCATTTTGGGAGCAGATAAAGTGGAAACTTGGTTATCTACAGAGCGGTTAGGTAATGGTATGGAAAACTGGTTGCAGGAATTCCTGCGATGGGTTTGGAAACGTGCAACCACACAGGGGAGTTAGTTAAAAAACAAACAAACAAATAAATAAATGAA
>WEIS01091667.1:2239-18435 GCA_013389965.1 Todus mexicanus
TTTTTTTTTTCCCCAAAAGGGTTTTCAAGCCCTGGAACAGGCTGCCCAGGTAAGTGGTGGAGTCACCATCCCTGGAAGCATTTAAAAGCTGTGTAGATGTGATGCTGAGGGACACGGTTTAGTGGTGACCTGGCAGTGCTGGGTTATGAGTTGGACTCAGTCTTAAGGCTCTTTTCGAACCTGAACAGTTCTATACAGCTATAACACCGATCTCATCATCACAGTGACTTTTTTCAGTATTGAAAGCACATCTACACCGTCTCATCCTGCACTGTCTATACATCAACACTGACACGAAACAAAACCCAGCAAAGCCCAACTGCTTCCATCAAGAATAAATGCCAGCAAAACACAGCTAAAAACTGTTAAACCCAGCTTCTTTCACACCCAGACTTCACAACACGTAATAGTAAAGAAGGTATTGTATTTTCTTCAAGGAGTAAATCCACGGATTTTAATCTCTGCATGCGCTTTTCCGCACGCGTTACTTCTTTTAACATCACGTCCAGCTTTGTTCTTCCTCGCCGCGTAGAAACGTGTTAGCATATTCAAATGCTCCTAAGTGTGTACAGATGTATAGCTTCTATTTGAGCAGCGAGGGGAATGGTAACCATGGCGCTGCTTCCAAGAATAGAATTATCATCTGTAACAGCACTCACGCTGTGGCAGTTGACGGAGCGGTTATAAATATATCTATTAGCAGCCTGAGCTGAATCTTTAAACAGCACTATAGGGACAGCAGCTGGCTAAAAATAGCTCGACAATATTGCATTTGAACACTTGTCCTCAGAAACACTTTGTCACATCCACGGAGCGAATTTCAATCTTTTTTTTTTCTTTTTCTCCTGCACAAAGCTGAAAATGAACATCTGTGGCACACAGGAGACAGACAGGGTGACATTTTTTGACCTCCCTCCTCCCTGTAACGCTACAAATAAAAGCACAAGAGTAAAAATCTTGGAAAGGCTGCTATAAAACACGAAGCGATGCCTAGAATTCCAAGTACACGAAAGCCAGGGCAGAATCCAAAATCATTTTACAAGGAACCAAAAGAAGAAGCCCTGGCAATCAAAAGCACACACAAATCATCTGGCTGAGCTGCTGGAGCTCAGCTTCACTCTAATATAACTTCCATGTAACCGAAACAAGAGAATGATGGTCACGCAGTTGTTCCTAACAGCCGTATAAGCTCCCATTCGACATGAGTAAGGGAAAACTGTCTGAAATCGGGTTTCTAAATTCAGCAGTCGTGAATTCAGACATGTAGTCCTCCTCAAAAAATAAAATAATAATAATCACAAAATATATTTTGCTTTCTTCTTTCAGTATGTTCATCGTCTTTGTGATCCCAGTTGATAACAGAGCCATAATACCACCTGGGCCAGTTGGGTCAGCTGGTGGAAAACAAACAAGCTCCCTTTATTATTCAGGGAAATGTTGACATTTCTTTAAATCATCAAATAAAAACACCGCCCGCTCATTTCCTAATAAGCAACGGCGCACTGGAAGATGTGGCTGTTCAAAAGAAAGGGAAGAAACGATGAAGGTCTTCACCAAGACAGATGTGCTTGGAGAGTAAATAATGTCATATATGAAGGAGTATTTTAGCTGAGAAGAAATCTCTGGAGGTTATCTGCTGCAACCCTCTGCTTAAAGCAGAGCTAAGTTACAGGCGGTTGTTTACGGGCTCACCAAGTCAAATTCTGAACACGTCTCTGGAGAAGGGAGACTCTGCAACATCCCTGAGCTTCCATTTTGTGGTTGAGTGCCCTCCTTGTGAAAAAGAATCTTCCTAATATTTGACTGCAATCTCTTACGTTCCAGCTTGTGCCTATTGCTTATTATTTGGGTGGTGCCCAGTGATAGGACAGTGGAAACAGGAACAAACTGAATGGACGGGACGAGAGGTGATGGGCACAAACAAACACAAAAGGTTCCCTCTGAACACTTTTTTTACTGTGAGGGTGACTGAGCACTGAAACAGATTACCCACAGAGGCTGTAGAGTCTCCCGCCTTAAAGATATTCAAAAGTCATCTAGATCATGGGCAACTGACTTCAGGTAGTTCTGCTTGAGCAGAGGGCTTGGACAAGACGATCTACAGATGCTCCTTCCAATCCCAGACATTCTGTGATTATTATTTTACTGTGAACTTTCAAGATGAACCTGGCTCGCTCCTCTCTACACTCTTCCCATCATGTAACTCCCTTATCTATCTCTGCAGAAACCCAACTCTCTTGTAACTCTCCGCATACCTCATGGACTCCAGTGCCCTGCCCAGCACCGCGGTCCTCCACTGGACTCACTCCAGCATGTCCATGTCTGCCTTACACTGAGGAACCCCAAACTGGGCACAGTACTCTAGACGCGGTCTCACAAGTCCTGAAGAGAGGGGAAGAATCACTTCCCTGAGCGTGCTGACCACACTTCACGGGTACATCCCAGGAGGGAGCTGGCCTTCACTGAAGAGACACAAGTAGCATTTGACCCTGATCAGAATGAATGACTATTATCTTCACAGAATTTTCGATGTGCTCCCTTCGAAGTAAAAGTAGAATATCAAAAGTTGTCTGAACTTATTATAACTCAGGTAGTCTACACTTAAATCATTTGCAATTATCAATCAAATAATTCAATTTATATATATATATACATTTTGTTTGAATATATCAGCTGCTCCTAAGCGCTAGCTACTGAAGGTAAGGAAAAGTACAGTTAAATTTCAACACAAAAACCCCCGCCACTGCTTGGTATAACAACTTCAGAGAAAACACATTTATTCCAAGATCTAGTTGACTATATTTATGGTTGCCTTGTTAAATTTCAGTCACAGTGCCATCTGGTGACTATTTATAGTCTTAGACAATTGAAATAGATGGCATGTTTTAGGCTCATCCAACCACCTCATGTCATCCATTACCTTGCGTTAACCTCCTCCTCTCGTCTGAAGCTTAATGTGAAGGTGAGGACTGAACCAGCTCTCTACAAACTAGAACGGTTCAAAACTTCCAGTTTGCGTATTCTTCTTGCAAACTTAAAAGCGTACTAGGAAACACAGTGAACTTTCACCAGTCATATGAATATTGCTATAAAATAATAAAGTTTCTATTGATGGAAGTGAACAGTACGATCTTGAGAATGAGATAAATGGAAGGATAAGCTTTTTGTTTGCTTTTCCCAGGAATTTGGCCTCTAAAAGCCCGCTATGCAAGGACAAACACGGCTGAACTTTGTTTTTCAAGTTCTGTTGCTAAAATTACCACAGCTTTCATTTTAAAACTGGTGTCAGATAAATAAACTTAGTGAAGATAAGTCAGAATATCAAGTACCAAATTTATTGATCAGCTTACTGCATTCACATATGACAAAGTCAGATACACTTCCCACACTCATTCTAAATATTTTATCTCTTTTTAACAATTTATAGAAGTGATGAGCCAAGTTCTGACACTTTGATGAAGAAGTAACATGGGAGAAACATTTCTCATATTGGTGTTGACCTTTATTTTCAGCCGTTCCTCAAGCTCACAACAAATATTCCCATCATTATTCGCCCTCCAACCCTTCCCACAACAAAATAAAGTGACAAGTCTATAATATATTGCTTATCTATAAAAGACGACCATCCAGGGAAGTACCTTATTATACTTGGTAACAATTTTCCTTAATACAGACATGCTGTAAAAATAATACCTGATTGGAAGTTAAGGCAGTATAAAAAATTCAGCCAGAAACTGTTATGTAAAACACAGACAACTTTTGAGCAAAGATTACAAGTAGACTTCTATCTCTCCTTATTTCTTGAATAAGAAGATGCCATGTAATAATAATACATTTAAATTTGTCAAGAGGAATAATCACATCTTGACTTCTTATGAAACAAACTGTGCATGCCTGATGAATTAGAAAATGCATTGAAATCATTGGTGCTCATAGTAAAGTATTTTGTATTATATTTAGAGATATGACCTCAATTTTCAGTTCCATATCTCTTCTATTATTAATATATCCACAAGGAATCATGTGTGTAAAACATTAAATATCACTTCAGATGCTACCATCTTCCTTCAAAGCAGTAACAAAATGCTTCATCTACCCCTTAAGTTAAACAGCTGAAAAGCTCAAAGAGAAGAACTATTTCCTATTTTCTTATGGAAGGAATTCGTTACATTCCGGTTTAGGTAAGAAATTTCAGCCACCATGCTATTCACAGTACAAAATGAGAAAGGCTGTTGCCAAGAACTGAAGTCCTTTGCTCCTAATAGTTTCGGTAGAAGAAATTGCTCTGATTCCATGATCAGTAAGTAGAATTATTCCAAACATACTGTACGGATCAATTTCTGACGATGCTTTCATTCCACAAATTGAACTATTAATAATTTTGCCATTATCCACTGTTTCCTAGAAAGTGGTACACACCCAGAGATACCACTTTTGCTTTTACAGGGTAATGTAACCTACTCCTGACAACAACGAGCATACACCACTATTTGATAAAGAGGAGGCAAAAAAAAGAACCAATCTTTCTGAAGGCATCGTAACTCCTCTATTCTCTTACATTAATAGAGTGCCACAGAATAATTTTCTATTCACTTAAATGAACGTTCATTAGAGAAGCAACTGGAACTTACATCCACCTTCCTCGTGTATTAATCCTCTAAAACAAACTCTGTCTCATCTACGCTGGGTAGTCCCGTAACACCGCACTGCCCTAGCTCGTAACGGGCCAGAAATTGTATTTCTGTCGTGTCGTATCGAGCTTGCCTCAGGACTGGGGTTTGTTCGGCTTGCTCTGAATTTTTCCTCACCTGGCCGTAACTTCGTTTTATGAGGTTCGGCTGCCGAAAGAATTTGCCCAATCGATCAGGATACTTTGCCTCATTTGCTTTCCTTTTGTTGGTACAACCACAGTTTTGTACGGCTAGGCGGAAGAAGCAACTGCTCTAGGTAGAATAAGATATTTATGACTAAGATGACGTAAAGAAATATCAGGCCTTGCATGATGAGGGGCATTTTGAGAAGCGGTTGCAGCACAGAGGAGTACAGGCATGGCACGGTAAGACACAGGATACACACTTGACATTGCAAAGCTCAAAGGCTGTAAATAACTCACCAACAGCCAGATAAAGAAATGCAGACACAGAACTGGACAAAAACACCTTTCAGGTGTAACAAAGAGAACAAATAATATCTGACAGATGTAAAAGGCAGCATATATAGTAATTCTGGACATAACATGGAGCTGCAGACAGTGTGAAAACATGTTAGAAAACATACAGAAAGGACCCAAAGCGTAGCCTAAAGAAATCGTCTATAACATATTCCTCCCAGTGAAGGATGCCAGTAGCTAATTAATCAGCACTTTGAGAAGACGAACCTTGCATCGCAAAGAGCAGTGGGAGGGTGAACAAAGTTTCCACCACTTTTCCCAGTGCAAAGTCAGTGTCAGTTCCAATGGTATTATTATTATTAGATCTGGACTAATAAAAGGTTAAGATTTCAACTGTACTACTAATGAACTACTGTCTTACATATTTATGGTGTACTCTTTGCCCATAGAACAAGAGTTTGAGCCCAGTAAGGACAGCACCTCCTGCCAATTTGACACCTTCAACACTGTGTTTGTGCATACATGACAATTTTCTCAACACACCCGTAGCCACAGTTACCTGAGGTTTTTATCCTTGTACTTCACCCACTCTCCTCTGCTGTCAAACCATTGTCAGGTCTGTCCATAAGGTTTGACACTCCCACAACACTGATGAGAGGATCTTATCAATGTATATAAATACCCAGAAGGAAGGTGCAAAGAAGATACAGCCAGGCTCTCTGCCGTGCTGCGCAGCACCAGGATGAGAAGCAATGGGCACAANAACCGTGGTGCCCAGCACCAGCAATGGGCACAAACTGAAACACAAGAGGGTCCCACTGAATATCAGGAAACGCATTTTTACCTGTGCACTGCCACAGCTTGTGGAGTTGATGAATCTCTCTATCCTTCGAGATACTCAAAAGCTGTCTGGACATGGTCCTGGGCAACCGGCTGTAGGTAGCTTTGCTTGAGCAAACAAGTTGGACCAGATGACCTCCAGAGGTTCCTCCAACCTCAGCCACTCTGTGAGTCTGATACTGTGAGTGATGCTTTATTTATAAGTACCTAGATAAATAGATGCCATTGATACTCCCTGAGCTAAGCTCTTCTGCCTTGTCTTAGACCTACTGTGTTCCTGTATTTTAGGTAGATACCATTCCCATTTGCACTGTGCAGCTCCTAGCCAGTGAATATTACTCAGTAATGCAACTCCTGATTTTCCTTAATGAATTAGAACCTCAAAACTCAAATAATTTCACCTTTTTGCTTATGTTTTCCACTCTGATAGCAATGATCATTGTATAGAATATAACTATCGTCATACATTGTCCAGACTTCTTCGTGTACTGGTGAAAAACGCCACAGGAATGCTGGAGGTCACTCGGGAGAAATGCAGAAAGATGGTAACACAACTACAAGAACACACAGTTTGATTCTGAAAAAATATCTTCCAATATTTTTCTGTTCAGCACTTTGACCTTGAAGTTCTTGGATGCAAAACTGCACAGAGTAACCCACACTAAAATGGAAAAGCTACCTCCTACAAGATTATACTGCCCTGAATTGGGTTGAGATCCACAGTGACTGTCAAGCCAAGGATTCTTCTACTGCCTCCAGAACTACTAATGTAAAGAAAGAACAGTTAACAGAAGATACTGGCCAAGTCAACCCTTAAAAACACACTTCACAATAAGGGGGAAATCTATTCCAAATCCTTCTCCTGCTTGAGCCAAGCTGAACCACTCCCAGCAGCTGCCCTTACTACCAACCAGCCAAGGCATCAATATCCTGGTGTACCAAGAAATTCCCTCTTGACAGGAGAAATTCACCACAAAGCTTCATTTAAACTGCCACATCTCAGCCACCAGGGATCATGTAAACTTTCATAATTAGAACATTCAACACAAATGAAAAAATTCAGTTCACAGAACTTTTACGGTGTAAGGATTTGTAAAGTTTCTCAGGACTTCTCAGGAGAAAGTGAAAAGAATCTTTCTACAACTACATAAAACTAAGGATGTAACTTTATGCAACCTGTTTACTCGGGAGAAACAAACTACTGACCAAACTCATATTAAACAAATAATGGCGGTTGGGGTTTTTTTATTCCAGTTCCAAATTAAAACTAGAAAATAGGAACAGTGGAGGACCTAGTTAGGCAGAAAAATCAAAACAGATTTCTGAAAGAAAAACACATTCAAATGCTTGACTTAAGCTTTCACCTAAATAGGCATCTTCAGAAGTAGCACATTTTCAAGCATGTGTTAAACAGGAACAGCAGCAGCCAACTCGCAATTTTAAATGAACAAATTTGTAAACTTGTTTAGAAAGAAGTAAATTAAGAACTGACAGAAATGACAGCTGAAAGTAGTAGTCACAGTATTTATTTCTTCTAAATATAAATCAAGTAAGACTGAAATATCTTCAGTTTCATTTATAAAAGCAAGTTATATTTCTCTTCTTTTTTTCCTCTACATACTTGTACAGAATCTTAACTGGCATTAATTAGTTTAAAATTGTTTTTCATAATACTGAATTAATTCATTTTATCCTGCAATTTCCAAGCTCTTTGTAGCTTCGGTGGCTCAGAACCTCAGCCATAGATTAGAACACTAAAAGCACTGATGCATGCATTGAACAAAAGCAGTACAATTTTCCAGGGAATATGCCATAGAATTACTCAACTAAAAGGAAAGAACACAGCAAGAGAACACGAAGACCATGTCTAACAACAACCTCAGCTTACTAAGCAGGCAGCCTTCAGTAAGAGCCCTCGAAACAATCAGCAGGTTGAAGTATCTCTGCTCCCAATCTAAACATCGTACTCACTCAAATGTTTATACTGTATATTAAGTACTCCTGGATGTTATATATGAAGAATGAACTACTTGCAACAAAACATGAGTAGATCACTCAGATGAAACATTTGAACATACTTAGGACACATGTACGTCATTCACAATTCCCATTCGCAATAAAGATGACTCTTACAGGTCCCTTCCAACCCAAATCAATTCAGTCCACCTTGCACTATGAAATAAATATTACGGATTTCTGTCCGGATCGTATCTAAAGCCCTTCCTTGCAATATCAAATTCATATTAGGAATTCCTGCTTAGTTTGTAAGTAAATTTCTTAACTTCATGTCACAGTGCAGCCCCAGACGGCAGCTCAGCCCCACACAGCCGCTCGCTCACTCCCTGCTGGTGGGATGGGAGTGAGAATCAGAAAAGTGAGAAAACTTAAGGGTTGAGATAAAGACAGTTTAATAGGTAAAGCAAAAGCTGTGAATGCAAGCAAAATAACAAGGAATTAATTCACCGTTTCCCATCGGTAAGCAGATATTCAGCCACCTCCAGGACAGCAGGGCTCCATCAAGTGCAATGGTTACTTGGGGACACAAACACCAATCCAAATGTCCCCCCTTCCCTTCTTCTTTCCCAGCTTTACATGATGAGCATGATGTCGTATGGTATGGAATGTCCCTTTGGTTGCTGGGGTTCAGCCGTCCCAGCTGTCTCCCCTCCCAACTCCTTGCAGACCTCCAGCCTACTCACTGGTGGGGTGGGGTGAGGACCAGAAAAGTCTTTGACACTGTGTGAAGCCCTGCTCAGCAATAACTAAAACGTGCCTGTGTTAGCAACCCTGTTCCCAGCACAAATCCAAACCACAGCCCCAGACCAGCTACTATGAAGAAAATTAATTCTACTCCAGTCAAAACTAGCACGCAAATAAAAATATAAGGTGTAATTCCATGTAGGTAACAATCTTTTCATTCCCAGGAGCCATGTTCCTGAGTGATCTGCTCTAGGTGGTCTTGCTCTGGCAGGGGGGGTTGGACTAGGTGATGTTCAGAGGTCCCTGCCAACCCCCTACCGTTCAGTGATTTTCCTAGAGTCACCTCTTTAAGATCTCTCACAAGTTGGTGGTAGGACAGGTAACCTAGTTTCAAACCACAGCGAATTTGGGTATCCTTTAAGATTTTGCCTTTAAACAGCATGAAATCTAGGTCGCGGCTGCCTTGAAGCCTGATGGATCAGTTAATTTACACGTGCTTTCTCTACCCATCATGAATTACTTTTGCAACTCGAACTCAGCTTTACCTTAAACCATACATTAAAGAAAAATAGAAATCTATCGAAAATTATGTTTATGGGGAAATTCGGGACATTTTCATAGAATCACGGAATGGTTTGGGTTGGAAGGGACCTCAAAGACCATCTATTTCCAACCCCCCTGCCATAGGCAGGGACACCTCCCACTAGGACAGGTTGCTCAAATTTTGATATCAAGAAGCTTGATATCAAAGAGGCTTGACTTTCAACTAGGTTTCTTTAAAAGTAGGACTCACATTCCAGTCTGGGGAAAAAAAAAAATATGGGAGGAAAAAAACACCAGAAGTTGCTGGGATGCTGTGATAATTTAAGCTGAATTTTATCCAAATCGCACGCAAGGTTTGGTAGGACATAAGGATTAATGCATTTAACACTTGCCAAGGCTGCCACAACACTGAAATGTCCTCTTGAATTAATTTCAGAACAGGTGCATCGCTACATTTTTCAGGAACGAGCAGTGACACACACATCAATCGTAGCAAGATTGCTTTCAAAAGGCCAGTGGCATAAACAGACACAGTTGGGTGTCTGATACATCTATGGGTGTACTGACATTGTTGACATTTTTTAAATGGCATCATTATCACAACAGAGATATAGAAATATATAAGTTTCAGAGCCATAGCCTCCTCTTCTAAGTTCCTCAGTGAAAAAGCAAAGGAGAAGTGAAAAGCTACCCAGAAGCAAGTAAAAAATCTATACAATCAGGGGAAAACGTTGACAATTCACTTCTGCTTATTTGCAGTTAAATGCTTTTGTTTCTATTTCAGATGAAAACCTCTAGCTGCAGAAAAATCTTAATTCTTTCTGTGAGGTCATCAACTTCTTTTCACTCCGTGTCCTTAATATTTATTAATGATGCAATTTGATGCAGATTGCAAGATCAGAAATAAATAGAATGATCTGAAGAAGAGTTGGTGGCAATTAGAGGAATTCTTGAGAGAGGAAATAAAAAAGAAAGAAAGAAAAAACCAAAGCAGTAAGAAACTCAATTATTTTAAAGAACTTGGACACTGTCATGGGATATAAAGGAAAAGGCAAGTAATACTCAAATTTCCATGTTTATTTCCTTTGTAACCATAGTTATTCACGCTATAATTGATTGCTACGGAGTGAACGTAGCTAAAGCCAGGATAAGCACACAGCAAAACAGTATCTGAACTGAACACAAGGAGTAGATGAGAAGCATCACCCTAAATTAGGTGAGTGAGAAAGGGGTTTGTTTGCTTGCCTCATCAGATAGATGCAGTACTCAGGTTAGGAACCCTGTAAGAGTTTGAGTCATATACGGAGTAAAACTTAAGCTACAACCCAATTTGTATGACAATAACCAGAAACTCTTTTCTTACCCTTCCTGTCTTGTCATTTTTGGACTCTGTTTCTCCTATTTAAAAAAAAAACAAAACCCACTACAGAAATATAGAATATATTATGGAACAGTAGTATTCCTAAAAGACGTTCCGATATCCCTCATTTCTTCACATTAAAATTCACTTAACAGCAGCCTTCGCTCAATCCACACTCCTTTCACTGCAGAATTCTCCAGATAAATCTCAGCTCCCAGGAACTCGAGGCTTCTCACGCTCTACAATGAAAATTCACATTTGCTATTCTCCACAACTACAGCCAGCCACTCCACATCCAAACCTACTCCTCGAGTAGAAACGCGGCAGAGAAACCTGCAGACGAACTCTGAAACTATCGTGCCTATTCTCCATTTAATTGCTTTCGAATCAAACAGAGCCCTGAACAAAACCCCCAGACAAAACTGCAAGGAAATCCCATTTCCAGTTACACAGAGGATAATATGGAAAGCTCTTTTTCAAATCTATTATTTTTCAATGTTTCTTCAACTCCTAAAACAGGAAAAAAAAATACATTGGCAATCTAATCACACAGCGAAGTATATAAAAAAATCAGTTTATGCTGTATTATATGCTGCATGATAAGCTAAAACGTCCCTGCCTATGGCAGAGGGATTGGAACTAGGTATCTTTAAGGTCCCTTCCAATGCAAACCATTCTCTGAAAATCCAAGGCTCATTTAATGGTCAGCAAAATAAAAGGTCCACCATAACTCCTAACAGGTTGCCATGCAAATGCAAAATAATATTTTTTTTAAAAAGCTAGAACAGAAGGATCAAAAGAAAATGTACCCTGCTTCAAAGATGGAATACAGCAGGGGCGGGGGGGGAAAAACAGAAAATAAAAAGGAAAAGATGGTAGAGAAACTGTGAAAATGTGCTGAGATACATCACTGCAAGACACTCATGTGCCAATCCATCCCATTTGTTTAGGTTAGTCCAAGGCTAACACTTCCGAGCAGCTGACAAAATCTTAATGAAGTGTTTCACTACCCTGGAGACTTTAACCATTTGAACACTAACAAGTCCTCGTTTTGCTGCATTCTGAGTTTTTCTTTTCAGCATACTCAAAAAAGCTTTCCTTGTCTCAGAGAGCACGTTTACAAAGGGTGTTTTCCATTGTTTTTCCAATCCTCTGACCTGAAGGTTTTGGTTTCCAAAAGCCAGTTTCACCTCTTTAAATTTCAGGTTCTCTTCCGAGCAGTTCCTCTCTTTCCTGAGACACGCGGACAAACATTCTAACTCTTGGGAAGGAAATTAAATCTTCCTTCACCGAAAAGATTGCAGTAAGTTTCTACTTTTTGAGTCTTTACTTTTGTGGAGGGACACGAGCCTGCTAAGAATGCATTATGCTCACCAGATCAGATATTCTGTAACAGCGTTACCTCAATGGGGGGGAAATCAATAAGGAAAATATTCAGTCCTAAAGGTACTATATGTTTGAAGAACTTGAAAGAAGTTGGCTTACCTAAGATTTCTTTCTTCTTTCTGTAATAAAGGGCTGGAAAACTTCTAACAGTAAATTTATGGTTTGCCCACTATTTTTGTGATTTAGACTAGATACTAGGAAGAAAATCTTTACAGTGAGGGTGGCGAGACACTGGCACAGGCTGCCCAGGAAAGATGTGGATGCCCCATCCCTGGAAGTGTTCAAGGCCAGGCTGGATGGGGCTCTGAACAACCTGGCCCAGTGTGACGTGTCCCTGCCCATGGTAGGGGGTTGGAACTAGGTATCTTGAAGGTCCCTTCCAATCCAAATCATTCTATGATTCTATGATAATACTATTATTATTACTTCCATTACTTTTTCAGTTAAAAATCCCACAATCACTTAAACATTTCAATTCCATTCCATCTGGAACAACTCACACTTGGATACCAAGCACAAAGAACAGTTACAATTCAAACTATTTTACTCATTTCGTAGTAGAAAAATCACCTGGGTGAAGTTACGTATTCTAGTTAGGTGACAGTATTGCCACAAAGGAAACCCAAAAGTTCCGTTTCAAAACTGCAACATTAAAAAAGGCTCATTAGAATTTGTCAGACTTTAAAACTTTACAGAGATACGAGCTGAACAGCATAACCAGCACTTTTGGGGAAATCATCACCGAGCTGTATAATAGTACTGGAAAGGTGGTAGTGTTCCTCCTTCTGAATTTGACATCTGTCATACACTGGAGTTCAAAATAAAACTCTAAAAATAATTGGTCTCACATGAGCTCACTTACAATAAGTAGAGAAAAAAAAATACCTAGGACCAGAGGCCCTTTACTTGCTTCAAAACCCAGTGGTGGAAACTGAAGGTGGACAAATGAAAGCTAATGGTAAAATGCCCTCTTGAATGACAAGGATGTGCCAGCATTAAAGCAACTGCTGTAAGGATGCAGAAAGTTTTCTGTCACCAAACTAGTTTAATCAAATGGGATGACATCCAAAAACGCATGTTCCAGCTCAGAATTCTTCATTTTATGCTGGAACCACTGAGGTAAATTTATCAGGATTAGACTAGATGGATCATCAGAATGAAGTTTTCCACCAAGCCTACAAGAATAGATTTGCAGTATCTGGATAACATTCCAGTTTTTAATATTTCAAGCCTTTTGCTCTCCATGTGTAGTTATTCCCCCCTGCCCTAGACTGGTGTGAGAGTTAACATTATAGACTATAGGTGTCTATCGAGCAATAAGAGAAAATCAAGGAGCAGGTCTGAATTGACCACAAGTAAGAGGTAGAAAAATATAGTAAGGAACAACACAATTTAAAATGGAAGAATTAAAAACAATCTCATCGAATGGTTTGGGTTGAAAGAAACCTTAAAGACCATCTAGTTCCAACCCCACTGCCATGGGCGGGGATATCTTCCAGTAGACCAGGTTGGTCAAGGTCCCATCCAACCTGGCCTTGAACACTTCCTGGGAGGTTAATCTTAGGAAAAAAGGAAACAAGCACTGGGCAAGGGGTGAAACCTAAAAATAGTTTTTAGAAAAAGTATCAAGATGTTGAGCAGAGAAAAATCTCATGTTGAATTTCTCCAGCAGTGAAGAATGTGGGATTTTAGACTTGTTATTTTTCTATTGTTAAGAACCAAAAAGGTTTTTTCTCACCCTAGTCACAGTAAGGAACATCTGGCGGTTACATCAGAAATATTCCTATCTGTACATCTTGTACGGTTTTGGTCATTTGCTCATAGTTCTGGACTGTGGGGCACTACATCAAATGGCAGCAAGAAAAATAAAACTGTCTATTACTTGCACTTGCGTTAGTATCTAAAGAAAAACAGATGGAGTTTTATGGAACGACAGGACTTGAAATGAACTGTTCAGTTTACTTCTCATTTTATATAAACCACAGAATCATTTAGGTTGGAAAAGACCTTTAAGGTCATTGACTGCAACCATTAACTCTACCAAGTCTACCACTAAGCCATGCCCCCAAGCACCACCTCTGTATAAAGATATAACTGGAATTAAACTTAATAAAATTTATATAAACTACCTACAGCTTATCTAGAAGCCTCCTTGCTCCTGAGATTCACTTCATTAAATGAGAAGCAGCAATTAAAATGCATGGGGTTTTTGCCTTTTCCTCTTGCTCACACCTATTTCAGCTATATCAAGAGTATGTTTTAAGAGTCCCAGGTTTAAAATTAGCTAGTCATTATCATTTCTTCACTTTTACAAATATAATTACAGAGAATAATAGACTATGTTCACTGCACTTTAATGGCTCCAGAGTGTTGATGTACATTCAAGCTGCTTAACAGTAATACTTACACGTCGTCAAGCTACAGATCTCGAAGTCACGGGGCACAGAAAATATTTTAGGCACAAACAACATGTGCCAGTGCAAAGGATTCGTTTTTCCACAGTGACAGTCATAGTACTTCTACTACCAGAGAACAAGATTTTTACTCCATTTAAACACATTAAGACTAGAAATTTACTTTAAGTTTGCACCAGGAAATCAAATCTAAACCAGAGTGTAATTTCTTAGATTTTTCTCTCTTTGATCATTTCCTAATTCCTGAACTTTCCCTCTTCATATAAAAATTTTTTGCAGCAACTGTATTTCCTCTCTCACATCATCAGTCACCCCAATATAGAGCAAGATCAGCAGTTTAGTGACAACACATGGAAAACAGTCTCATAAAATGTCGAACAAAACACAGACTATAACTTGGATCTATTTCATGTAACACAATGTTAAAAACTGCATTCATTTATTTGTCTCACTTCTTTACTTTCTTTTACTAGGATTCTCCTCTCCCCTACTTTTGACAATTTTAGATAATTTTAATTTTCGGGTAATTAAAAGCTTTTAAAATCAAACTTGTCCTACTCACTCTATCAAAGAATCAGCCTTCAACCCTGATCAAATGTAAAGTTAGAATTATAGAATACCAGGTTAGAAGGGACCTCAAGGATCATCTAGTCCAATATTTCAAGGTAAAAAAAATACAAAGTAAATGAGCTTGCCCAGCACCCTGTCAAGCTGAGTCTTAAAACTATCCAATGTAGAGGAACCCATCACTTCCCTTGGAAGATGATTCCAATATCTCATTGTTCTCATGGTGAAAAATTTTCTTCTGGAGTCCAATTGGAATAAAAGTAGCATAACTATTTTCTTAGTACTATACTAAGACATAAACCTGCATTAGAACTGGAGATTTTTTGTCTGTTTTTCACTGATAGCAGTAGAAAGCCATAATAAATAAATAAATAAATATGGAATTCTCTTAAGCAATCCCTCAGTGAGAATATTAGCCTAAACCACCTTACTAAAAAAATGGCAAACTGACATTTAAAACCTGTTTTACCCCATAAACAGTAAATGCGGAGCTTGCTGTGATGATCATCCAGTCGTTTCCCCAGGTGAAATGAAGTTGGTAAAGTAGATTCTGATGTGCCCTTTCAAAAATGGCTTGGCATCAATTATAGCTATCACATTCTGGGTTTCCAATTGCTTCCGAGGAAAACTACCACACTTGACCTACTCTTTTCAAGTCCCCACAGTGATAAATTACTAAACTACATTTTCTTTGTCATACTCCTGGGTAAGGCAGCTATTAAGTATGCCACTTGGAGCTAAACAGAAGATCTGCAGTCTAAAGAGTCTTCTTTTTTCATTAAGATGCTAACTCCATTGACTAGTTGCCCAAAAAACCCAGTACAAACCTTCACGCGTGCCTATGATCTGTGCCTGTGATGGAGACATCACGAATTTTCCAAGAAGAAAGTTATTTGAAAACTTAAGAAATTGAACTTGCACAAAGATNATTTGAAAACTTAGGAAATTGAACTTGCACAAAGATTTATTTCTCCCCAAATAGAGAGAAAAAGAACCGATCTGTATTCTTAAAAAGGACTGAATAAAACCTGAGCAATTTCAAATGAATCAAGGATATGCTGATAAGAACATCCTGAATGTGGCACTTGGCATTTATCTCAGCCTTCAGAAAAGCTGTTCTTCATTATTTGTCAATGCACTCGGACCCTATGATTGAAACACCAGAAAAAAAAGATGAAATTGATAAAATTCATGGAATCTCAAAAATAGTTCCATCAAACACCTAGTGAGAAGAGATGATCACATCCAGGATAAGCGATATTTAAGCAAAAATATA
>WEIS01091668.1:0-13871 GCA_013389965.1 Todus mexicanus
GATTGTGCTTTAAAAAAAAAAGACAAGACTGTGAAAAGGCACCTTAAAACTGTACTTGTCTCCTAATTCATATCTGCTTAATTTACTGGCACAGACTAATCTCGCTCCTCTGTCGAGAGGGGCTGTTGTAAGCGCTGCCGTCTCTGGGTAATCAAGACGGCAGTTGCCTGGATTCGGCTCCTGTGATCACCGCGCTTGGACCAGAATACAGAGCAGATGCGGTCTGTGTTTCCTGATTGGGAAGCTCCAAACCCTGGCCCGTTGGTGTTTGCCTGTTCAGGAATTCAGCGCTGTTGAGAAGTGGCCGGTAAACCCGTGTGTGGCGACGGGGCTAAGCAGCAGTTCAGGGATTATTGTCTTCTAAATTTCTCTGGTATTTCAGGCGGTGCTTCCGATCCCTTGCTGGCCAACTCAACGTGGTTTAGCTTTAGAGACCGGATTTGATCAGACTGAAGCAATTCGGCCTGGGTGCAGGGTGAGGAAAGTCACTCCTTGCGTGAAGTTGGATTTTCCTTTTTACTGGCAAGAGCTCGTGTGCGAGTTTTGCCCAGTCCCAGTCCTGCCTGTGCCCCGTGGTTTTGAGAACCTGGAGTAAAGGACAGTTGGCAAATGCTCGAGGATCTGATGCTGGAGCACCCAAACCGGCTGGCTTTATGGCACTGGTGGCTGGGCGTTGTTTTTAGGCCTGACTTGTTCTTTCACTGGTGAGCTAGATTTCCAGGAGGAGGGGAACAGCCTTCCATGACCTGTGCTGTCCTCTCTTGCTGTCGGAGGCTGCGGTAAATGGCTCCACTTCTCAGCCACGTACTAGGGTTTCTTATAGTGAGCGTCCATCGTGTGTTCTCCAGGGAGAGTTGCACAGGGTTAAATTTCCTTCCTGTTCCTCTACCTGCAATTAGATGTGAGGACCGAGCTTGACCAAACAGAGATATTTGGTAGCCTGAATCAGCTTTGGCGCTGTGACCTTGCGTGTGTTTGCCCGGCACGCGTGCGCCCCGAGGCAGCGGTTCTGGTGGAGCATCACGGGTGCGGAGCTGCGGCTGGTGATGGCTCTAATGAGGAAATATTGCTCCGCTGGCGCGTGCCCACCTGCCAGCCGCCTGCATCATAAATCACGCGAGCTGCAGCCAGCCAGCAGCTCTGACAAGCTGCTTCCTTTATTTAAGAACAAAGCCACAAAACAAACCCCCAAATGCAAAAGGTCACACATGACATCGGTTAGTTTGGCCTGTCGGTCTCCATGAGAATGGATGGCGGGTCTGGCTGGAGGACATTGCCTTGGGGGAGGCTGCTCGGAGCTTGTCAGGCTGCTTTTGCCCGAGCGTCGAAGGAGCTGCTCTGTCTGACCCAGGCGGGTGGAACGGCCTCTTCCCTTCAGCCTTCAGCCTCCATTTGGGTCTCTCTGTGGAACATGATACATGTAGAGGAAGAGTGAGTGACCTGTCGGCGTTCCTGCTGAAGCCAGTGGTCTGGTCTCCTGCTGATCGACCCCGGCAGGGGCTTGGCCCCATCCATGTCCCTCCCAAATGGAGCTGGAAGAGCAGGGCTGGGCCTGGCAAAGCTGGATGTGCACAGGGTGTCCGGGCCTGTTCTCTCATCCATCAGCAGATAATGAAGTTGGGAGCCTGGTAGGTCCTGGAGTCCGCTGGAGTCACATTCTGCACTGCCGAACAGCACCCTCAGATGGCCAGTAAAAGAGCAGGTTTTTTGTTCCATGCTGACAAAGAACACGTAAATAATAGATGCCCTGGTTTGTTCCGTACTCACAGTCTCTAATCACTCAATTTGGAAATGTAATTTGTATGTTTGAATTAAAATTTTAATTTGCAGACGGACACACTTCCCAACCAGCAAAGGCAAAACCTTGCTCCAAACTGCAGGAAGTGCGTTTTGAATTTGAATGAATTATTACAAGTACTACTTGGTTGGTGAGAAATACGTGGACAGTAACATTTTGGGGAGCAAAGCTTTTCTTAAGAACCCACGAGTATCACCAACGTTTTGCCACTGCTCTCGGGAAGTGCTTCGTGAGACAAATCGCTCCTTTCCCTTGTGTTGCCTTCCAGGACATGGTGCGTCGGGGAGAGATCATAGACGACGACATGGAAGACGAGTTCTACCTGCGCCGCCTGGACGCTGGCCTCTTCGTGCTACAGCTCATCTGTTACATCATGGCAGAGATCTGTAACGCCAACGTTCCCCAGGTAAGGCTATAGACAAGGTCAGCAGACCGTCCGTGTTCCATCTGCGGTGCAAACAAGGCTCTAAATCCTGGCAAATACGGCCCTGTTGGATAATCTCTTCAATTCCCCCTTTGGAAGGAAACCTCCTGCTTTCTGCACGTGTGTCCATAGAGCTCCATCAAGTAGCGGCAGTTCTGGGGCACTGGTGGGTGCAGGAGCTGATCACTGGCACTGAGTTCATAGAGTTTGCCGTGAGCGAGGTCACGGTTTGAAAGGGAAAGGCCCTTTGTGTGCCCCGCAGAGAGAGCAGGGGAAGGGGCCGCTCTCAGAAGGTCTCACAAAGGCACAGGCTACAGCAGGTGACTTTTTTTTTTCCCTCTTTCTTCTCCCCCATCAGATTCGTCAGAGAGTCCATCAGATTCTGAACATGAGAGGCAGCTCCATTAAAATTGTTCGACACATCCTAAAGGGTGAGTTGAGATATTCCGACGCGCGCGTCTCATCTCTGCCGGGCACAGCTTGGTCGTCACTTTGCAGGATGAGCCTTCACGTCTCATTCTCGTCGACTTCACGCGCATCTTCGGGCCGCGGCCGAGTAGCGTTCTGAGCTGTGGGCGGGGCTGGAATCGCCCTGGGAAGAGGCAGGTTTTACCCAGGAGTTAGGATGCTCGCTCTTGTCCGCTGTCGTCACTTCGTGCTGCCGTCAGCCACGGGAACTCGCTGCCGACACGAGCACTGGAGTAAATGCTGAAGGGCGCTGCGTGTGCGCTGCCGGGGAGGGGAGCGGAGTCTCGTGGCTCATTAACGTGGCCCCGCACTTCACCATCTGCACCATATTAGTGTCCGTGGTGTATTTGTCTTGTTCTTAGTGTCAGATTAGTATGGATTATAGCATTAAAGTATCCTCTGTAGCTTTAAAGTGTAGCTGTTGTGATCTGCGAGCCCGGTTTTAAAGTACAGCTTGTTATTTTTAATGCTTATGTTGAATTAGAGCGGGGCTTGTTTGAGCCCTGCCGCTCATCTGTGGCCTGTGTCCTTCAGCAGAAGGGAAGAGGAGGACGGGGCTCGGGCTCTCAGGCTCCGCTTGAGCTGCTGATCTGCTGGTGCCTCCTCGTTTAGCAGAGGGTTGCGCGGGACGTGTCTGCTCCGCAGGGGCTCTGCTGGTTTAGGGGAAGGGTGAGGAGTCCCTCTCTTCCTCTTCTGGAGAGAGAGGAAGGTTGGCAGCATCTCCGCGGTGTGTCGTGTGGATGTCTCTGCTTTCTTTGGCAATGACGACGATGTTCTCCTGGCCTTTTCTTTGCCCTCTCCCCAACACTGGCAGCTGGAGGCAGCTTTTCCCTCTCAGGTCCTGTTGGGTTTCTCCCTCCCCCTGTGCAGGAAGGGAAGGGATGTTGTGACAGCGAGAGCTGACCTGCAGCTATAGGCAGCCTCCGTGGCCCTTGTCCTTTGCCAGCAAGTGCGAGTTAGTGCTGCCAGTGGGCAGGGGGGACAGGACAGGGTGTCTTTTCTGCCTTAAATTGTGACACTTGACAATTCCTGCCTCCAAACTGCCTGTTTCCAGCTTAGAGCATGGCACGTGTCCACATTCAGATTCCCTTGCCCGACCTGGGCCACGGGTGCCCAGGGGATGTGTCCATGCTCCTCGCCGTGCCTGTAACACCTCACGTCCCTGTGTCTGCTTTGTTGATTTACATACTCAGCTGAATCGGAGGCAGCTGCATTAAAATTTCATCTGGTTCTTTCTCTCTCAGACAGTGACTTGCATTGTGAGGCTCCTCCGCGGCTCTGTCGAGTCTCCCAACCTGCGGGGGCGCAGCAGGTTCTGCTCTCCGAGCGGTGACGCGTTCCCTGCCTGGAGAGGCCACGCGTGGCTCGCTCTCGATGCGGGTGATGGGGATGGTCTCTGGGGCTCTGTCTCCAGCGCTCCCCAGCTCCCCTGCTTGCTGGTTCCAGAGACTTTCGCCATCACAGTTGTCAATGACCTCAGCGATAATTCTGTTGGTGGCTCTTGTGAAGTGCCACGGTGGGGCCCAGGAGGTCTCTGCCAGGCCGGAGCAGCTCTGAGCTCATCTGCAGCCTCTGCTGGGGAGGGTGAAGTTTTTCGGTCGCTATGCACCAGCTTCTGAGATGTTGTCAGTGTAGAGTCACCAGCTGTGAGCAGCAGTGACACCCGGGACCAGGACCTGCTCTGCAGGAGCCGGTTCGTTGGACACGGAGTGTCCCCTGGAGTGGTTTGTCTGTGGCCCCTGGAGCCTCCCGGCGGGCTGGGGGTCAGCGGAGGATTCCCGAAATCTAACTGGTGTCTGAGCTGGAACTCTGTCCCCCAGAGCCTTGAGCCGTGGCTGGAACGTTTCAAGGCCACTTTCCAACTTTCCAGGACGGATCAGGGCTGCTTTATTTTTACTTTTTGCCCAGAGTTTTGCTTTTGTTCAGTTTATTTTCTATTTTTGCATACTAATTAGGTGCTTGGATTTTAGTTTGATTTTTATGGCCTACATATTCTCCATGTTTCTCTGGCAACCTGACAGCTGATGGATCCCTTGGGGTTGCTCAGAATTACTTACGATGCAAGCGAGGAAGCAAGACTGTTTTCTTACGGTAGGGTTTTCGGGGGGGGGAGCAGTGGGCAGGGAGTATCTGAAGGCTGCTTAGATGGGTTTCTGCAGGATGCCCAGTCCTCCCACAGCTGCCTTTTCTGGAAGGTCGAGCACGACTTGCAACGGGGCAGTTGGTTTGTCCTTTGGAGGGGAACGACTGAACGGTGTGTGCCTTGGCTGGGGGATGTTCTTGGGATGAAGGCTGGCCTTCGGGACAGCCAGAGGTGTCTCTCTGGGGGCAGCTCTTGGTCTCCATCTCTTGTTGGGAATGCAGAGAGGCACAGACCCCTCTGAATAGCAGTGCTCTGTCCTGGAGGGGACGAGCCTGCGATGCCAGAGCAGCGCTGCAGGGACCGAGGTCCCTCCCCTGCAGCACCGAGGGGCTGGTTTCGGTGAGGGTGCTGTGCCCATTGGGGAGCCGGGATGGTGGATTCCTCCTGCTGTGATAAACCCGACCTGTTATCGGGGGTAATCGGAGAGAAGGGACGGGTGTGTTGGGAGGAGCGCTGGATGCGGCCCCTGGTCCCGCAGCGCGCGCAGCCGTTATCGCTTCCAATATCCATTACAAGCCTCAATATTCCCCTATCGATTTTTACTGTTCCGTGACCAATGTGTTTTGTCTAATGAAGCAGAAACCAATCTTAGGCGCTTTCTCCTTGTGCAACCACAGCGACGCGTGAGCTGTGTTTAACCGTTGGCAGGGGCAGCTTGCGCTGGAGTTTTTTGCTGTCTCACTGAAGTGGTGGAATTGTAGATTAAAAAGTAAACACACAAAACCTCTTTGGGAGATTTTTATTTTTACTAAGCCAGGTTCTGGGGATTTTATCTGGTCTTCAGATTAGCGTTAGGAGCTGTCGGTGACCCGGTAAACGGTCTGCCTTGGGAGTCACTGGGATTTTAGTCTTGTGAAACCTAAACATTCGAAGGGAAAATGCTGAGCTTTTGGAGAAGGGCGGAGGAATTTGCATCTTGCTTTTGTCGGAGGGATCTCCCTGGGACAAGAGAAGGGCTGGGTCATTAGTGGCTCTCGGCACTTTCCCTGGTTGAGTTGTACGTCCAGTCCAAGCACTCGAGCAGCCCTTGGAGCTAAAGCCGGAGCTGGGCCATGAGCACTGCCCAAAGGGGACTGGAGAACGGGAGCCAGACGCTGGCCTCGGCTGGTGCCATCTCCGGGGAGGGTAACGCCATCTCTGCCGCGGTGGGTTTACCGCCGGCAGAAGCGGGTGGCAGGTTTTGGTCCCCAGAGGCCAGCGCAGCCCTTCGCTAAAGCCCGTGCACGGGGAGCTCTAACGAGTCAGTGGGTGGCGGCTGCCTCGGTTAGGTGCGATGGAGAGCTCCCCTCCGCGCGGGAGGCGCGCCCCGTGCCGGTCCCCCTGCTCAGGACAGCGCGGGGCCGGGTTCGCTTGCAGCAAACCTCGGCGTTACCCGCCCGCTCTTGTTACAGGTACTGTAGCAGTTTATAAATATTAAAAGGATTTTTCCCAGAGGCCCTGGCAAAGAGCTGCTGCTTGTACTGGAGAGAGAGAGAGACTGCACGCGGGAGGGGGGGCTCCACGTCAGCCAACTTCTCTCCCTGTCCTCGCTCTTTTCAGTGCTCTTATAATAAAGGCTTTGATGGAGCTCAGAAGCATGTAGCAGTGCTGAACGTATAAATATTAAAGCAAACTTTCTACAGCAAGTTACCATTCAGATGCTGAATACAAGCTGTTCTGTTTGTTTAGGAAGAAGGGAGAGAATGCGAGGAGGCGGAGGCTGGGAAACACTAACCAGGCAGCCTGCTCCTGATTTACTCAGATTTGTTCAGCTCCTTGCGCTCGCGGCTCGAAACCTGCTTTTCATTTATTCTCTTTAAACCGTTTGTGAATATGTAGGTTGTGGTGGCAGGAAGGAGGGAGCCGGTACGGGAGGGATTGCTGCCAGCTCTCGGCGAGCCTCGGGAGGGGGGGCTGCCGGGAAAACGTTCGGACCCACGGTGTTTGGCCATGTGCAGGGATGGGCGAGACCTTGGTCAGGGTCTGGCATCCTCTGCCTGAAGCCAAGGAGCTTCTTGTGTCGTTAAATCTGAACTGCTGAGTTCTCTTCCGTTTGGGTCAGAAGCGTTTGTAGATTGAGGGCACTTGGACAGCAGACGGGTTAAACGCAGGGGTAGGAGCGTTCCGCAGTTGGGTAACAGCCCCTGCCTGGCCTTCCTGGATGGCGCTTGGATTAAAAGCCGGTGATGCGCAGGAGCGTTTGCAACCTGTGGTCAGAGAGAGGCCAGCGACAGGACTGTTCAGCTCAGACGGCTCCTGGCGGCCGCTCCGCTGGGGTAATGCGGGAGGAGCTCAGTCTCTGTTTGCTACTAAAGCTTCTCCTGAGGGGCCAGGGGATGTTCATGGTGCAAAGTGTTAACCCTGGGGATGGGGAGAGAACCCAATCACTGCTCCTTGGCCTGAATTCCCGTCCAGTTAATTGCAGCGGACGCGGTTTCGGAGTCTGTTGCGGCGCCTGCAGGAGAAGCTGCCCATCGTTCACTAGTGTCTGGTGTCTGTCTGCTCTCTCCCTGCAGAGTACGCCGAGAACATCGGGGACGGTAAGAACCAGGAGTTCCGCGAGAGCGAGCAGAAGCGGATCCTGGATCTGCTGGAGAATTTCTGAGGACTCGGGGGACGGATTCCGCGTCTGCCCACGAGGACGCGGCGTCTGGTGCTGCCGCTGCCGCTGCTGCTGCTGCTGCCCTCCTCCAGCCTCCACTGCACGATGGAAGTGACGTTTCTGTGAAACTGCTTCCGAGTGGGATTCGGGAGATATTAAAGATAGTTTGCTTTTTTTAAACTGCTCGTTTATTATTTAAGTAGCCCGTTGTCGGTGGCAGCAGCCGCAGACCTTGCAATAGGCAGAGCAAGACTTTTCCTTTATTTTTGTTTTATTTCATTTCCCCCCAGTCAAGCTGCAGGGATCAGTGGGAGACAACACCACCGTGTGTGGGGCAGAGGGGGATAAAAGAGGAAGCCCAGGTAGCTCGGGAGGTTGTGTGTGTGTTATCACAGCTGGACATGACTGGCAATGTACAACCCCCGGTACTGGCGTGAGCCGCGGAGGCTGCGGCACCAGCCTGTGTCCAGTGCAACTGCTCTTCTGTGGCAGAGGGAAACAGGAGCCAGCCACAGGGGTCGCCCCTGGGAGATCCTCCCAAAGGCGGCTCGGAGCAGCAGCGGGATTGGCACAGGCCAGGCAGCCCTCGCCCCGCTGAGGACGGGTTGGAGTGAGTCTGTCCAGGGCAAGCTCAAAGCTGGGCAGGAGGGTGAGTGACCCCTGAAGCCCCCAGATCCTGCTCACTCCTTTTGCAGCCGCCTTTACATCTTGGCTGCGTTTGTTCAGTAGAAAAATCAAGACTCTGGTTCTTGAGGTGGGGCTCTGGCTCTTTACAGCAGCGGGAAGTTCACCAACAGGAGGGACCCCCCTCCTGCGGGTCGCAGTGGGAGCTGCGGGAAGACCAAGTGATTTGCTTCTGACCGGCTGAGTGGCCGTGGCGGGACAGGCCGCGGCTCCTTCCTCCGTTATTTCTGCGCCCGAGCGTCGTTCCGGGTGCCCACGTGCCAAACCCCACCGCTTCCCCCGGCAGCAGCGCCCAACTGGGACAAGAAGTAGCTGGGAATGTTTTCCCGCATCCTCTTTTCTTCTGCTGAAGTTAATGACCGTCATTGCAAGACATCGCGGCTCCGGCAAGCCGGGCCCTGCCTAATTTAGAGAGATTTGCATGCTGGCAGCGTTCATTTGTTATCTCCCGGAAAAATGCATTGTCAGGGAAGCTTAAAGGCTTCCTTCAATCAGGAGCGCGCAGGCACTGCCGGCCTGGCGCTGTCAACGCTCTTGTTCGGGGAGCGACATGGAAGTCACGGAACCCGCGTGTGCCGTTTTGGTGCAGAATTGTTTGAATTCCTCGTTTCTTTCTTCTGTTTTCAACCCGCTGCCTTGAAGCCGTATTTTCTTTTCCTTCATCTTTCAGATGTGTTTAGGTTTCTACTTCTCTTGAGCCCGGGGATCGTTCCCTTCCCATACCACAGGCGGTGGATTTGTGGTCAAAGCTGGTCTCTGGTTTTCCTCCTGGCAGCTGATCCGATGTTCCCGGCCTGACGGGGTTTGAAAAGCTGGGGAGGAGGGGAGGAGGCGCGAGGCAGAGCAGAAACGGGGCTGAATGAACGTGAAACAGCTTCGGCTGAAGAGCAGGGGCCGCGTATCTGGGGTGGAAAATGGGCAGAGAGGGTCTTGAAAATAGTTCTATAAACTGCTTGAGTACAAGGTAAGTTTTTAAAATCGAAGTCCCGTCTTTATTGGGGTTTCGCTGTTTGCTGCGCACGTGGGGCCGTTTCCGTGCACGGCTCATGAGCTGGTGGGCGGGCAGGGCACGGTTACTGCTCCGCGTTGGCGCCTCTCGGATGGGGAGAGCCTCCGGCAGCAGCAGCTGCTGGGGTGAAACCCCCTCTCGTGTGGCTGCTTCAGCTGGAGTTCTGCCTGCAGAAGGTGAATTTCTCCCCCGTTACCGTTTCCACTCTAGGTAGGTTGGTGGGGTTCTAGATCTGCAGGCTCGGGGCTGAGAATCCTTCCTGGTTCCGAGGGCTGGGCTGGTGCGGGAGCGGGAGCGGCGCTGCTGGAGGAGCCGGGGCTGCTCCTCGGCACCGTCCCTCCTGCGTGAGGCAGCTTTGCCTCGGCTGCTTCTCCTGTCGGCACCTGTTGGCTCCTCAAAGCGCTTCCCCAAAGCCACCGCGGCTCTGGAGGGTTCGCCGCGAGCGGGCGTTGAAGCCGCGGGGAGAGAGACCCGTCTCCATCACACCTCGTGTTGGGCCCTGATTTCTTGTCTCTGATCGTAAACAGATTTGACTAAAGAGGTAAATTAGAAGTTAATTAGAGGGAACATGATTGATGGGGCACTCTGGCGATGGGGAGCCAGGAAAGCCGCACGCTGGGAGAAGGGAGAGGGCGGGAGCTGAGCGGCAGGAGCTCGCCCTTCGCCCTCCGGTGCCGCCGCTCCCCCGTCCCTCTGCAGCGGGACCCGGGACCGGGAGTCGGGGGCTCTGCTGCCCCGGGAAGCCCGAGGCTGCTGCTGGAGCCCCTCGCCCGGGCATCTGGGCTCCGTGAAGGCTCCGATTCCGGCTGGGCGCTGGGTGCACGAGGCTGCTGGTTTGGAAAGCGGGAGAGCAGCAAGGGACGGGGGCTGCTGCCCCTGGTTTGCGGGGCCATCGACTTCCTCTGGACTCCGTGGGTGCTCTGCCTGGAGGCGTTTGCTCGGCCTGGAGGGGTTTGCTCGGGCTGGAGGGATTTGCTCGGCCTGGAGGGGTTTGCTCGGGCTGGGGCGAGCCTGGGGCAGCCGGGACGGGAAGGAGGCGGCAGTGGGATGGTGGCACCGGCCCCGCCGTGGGTGATGGGGTGGGAGCCCCAGGGCAGGCGGCCGATGGCACCTGGGGAAGGGGCCAGATCCGGGAGCAGCAGGAGAGCCAGCAGCATCCTCGCTGCGCATCTGGATCCATCATCAGCTCCACTCCCAGCTGAGCCTTTAAACGGGGAGAAACGCGCAAATCACGGCTGAGGAATATCTCCTGACATCCTGGCAGAGAGATCCAGCTGCGCTAAACACAAAGAGACACCGTCAGGATTGGGAGACAAACCTTCAGCATCTCGAAAAGTCACTTAAACTATTGATTATTCATTTATTTTTTCATTTAATACCTGAGGCTCAGGGAGGGCTTCTCTCCCGTGGCAGTAAATAACCTGCAGGGGGAGGGGGCGGTTGGTTTGTGTCTGGATTTCTAGTGGATTTTTTACATTTGACTTTTTTAGTCCTTAAAACAATGGCCTGGAAAGAGGGAACTTGCCAAAGTGATTGACGCCTGTGGCAGCGCTTCCCTCCACCGGGAACCTGGCGGTGGGTTCTGCAGCCGAGGGAGGTAATGGTCTGGAAATGGGCAGGAATCGTTCTCCAAAGAAGTAATTCTTTTCAACTCCTTTTCTTCTGAATGTCTTGCTCTGGGATCACTCTCCCTGCACGGGGCTGCTCTGGGCAGAGACCTGTGGCTCCCAAAGTCCCCGTGGAGGTTCCCAGCACCTCCCTCGCGCAGGGACGGGACCCTCGGGACGGGGACGCGGGGCTGTGGCCACCCCTGAGCCGGGTAGGGCAGCGGAGCCCCCGTGCCCCCACAGCCCAGGGCTGCTCTCCCCAGCCGGGCTGTGCCGTGGGAAGGGCCGCGCCGGCACCGGCACGAGAGCCCCTGGTGATGCTGGACCCTGAACCCCGCAGCCGGTGTGGCTGGGGCAGGGTCCCTCTGCCCGACACTCCCTCCTCGCCCCACCTCCCGGCTTCATCTGTTTTCTTTATGATGCTGTTACGGCGCGGCTGGGCCGCGCTCGCTCCGCCGCCGCCTCCCCGGCTCCTTCCCTCCGTCGGGGAGTTTCAAATGGGCGCTGTCTCCGTGGCTTATTGCGCCCGGGATGATTTGTGGGGGAGAAGGTTGTAATGCTGGATGTCGGTAGCGTTGTTTTCCTGCAGCGCACGCAGACCTTTGCAAATAATCTAATAATGCAGGAATGTCAAACTTCAGCTGTGGAAGGAAATCCTTTTATACAGGCATTGTCAAGTCTCTAAACAAGTATCAGAAATGAGCTCGGTATCAATGTGGAGGGTGTTTATTCTGCCTGTCAGAGAGATGAACAACCCAATCCACTCTCCCAGGCAGCCGCCGATTTGAGCGTTGGCTCGTGGACCTGGGGAGAGCTCAGGGAGCGGCCACCCCCAGGGCAGCGCCGGGGGCGAGAGCGGCAGCGTGGGCAGGAGGCGAGGACAGAGCGACCGCCCCGCTGTGCCCTGCACTGGGGGTGCTGAGCCTCGGGCTGCCCCCGCACCAACCCTCAGAGCCGAGTTTCAAAACGCTGCACGAGGCGTCCTCGGCACTTCGGGAGACGCAGGTTTGGAGGGTTTTGTCTCCCCGGGGTGAACCTTCAGCTGAGGATGTGGCTGCTGGGCGGCTCCTGCTGTGGGAGGGGAGCGCAGGGCTCGGGTTGTGTCAGACGAACACGAGCAGCGCTCCCCTCCCAGCAAGGCCTGGCCCCTCTCTTGGGGCCCTGTCCCCGGAGAACAGTCCCGGTGCTCCAGCCCTGGCGAGCGGATCCTCCGGCTGCCCCACAGGCTCTGGGGCCTCCTGGGGTCCCATCCAGGGCGATCCCCTGGGAGGTGCCGCTGCTGGGGCCGGGTCCCTCCACCCTTCCGCCCTCTCACCCAGCTCTTCAGAGCTCCGCTGCGTCCCCCGGCTCCAGGCGCTGCCTTGGCTGCCTGACCGGTGGAAAACGCCTGAGCCTCTCGAGCTCCTGAGCCGTGATCGAGGAGGACACGGAGCCACTCGGGTCTCTGCGGTGTCACCGCATGGAAATGGCCAGCGGGTCCCCCCACGTTGCAGACACCCACCCTGAGCACGCAGGAAATTAAAGGGCAGACAGAAAACCGGCGCTAACGGTGATAGGGAACGTTCCCCCCTCGAGAGGGACCTCGTTACGCAGCGGGCGCCGGCCTGGCTCCGGTGGCTCCGCTCTCACCGGCCTCGCTCTGGTGGCTCCGCTCTCGCTCCTCTGTGCGAGCGACCTCCCCCCGTCCCTGCCAGGCTCGGGGGGCTCGTCGGGGCCGCGTGGCTGCAGCAGGCAGCGTCTGCTCGGGGCCTGCTCACGGGAGAATTAACGGCGAGCAGGAAAAGGAAGCCTTCCACGTGCGCCCGAGACACTCGGGCACTCGTCTCTCCCCGTCCGCTGGGCCCCTGCGCAGACCCGGCGCGCGTTTGTCATCTGCTGCCGCGGCAGAAAATCAGCTGGAAATGGGACTTAATTCAGGCTCTGCAGCTGGAGGTGTTCCCAGCTCCGGGAGGAATTTATGCCCTCGACTTCCTTGTGGCGTGATTTAAATATCCCTGGCGAGACACGGGAAGATCCTGGCAGGTTTCAGCCCGCGAGGTGCCGTGGTGCAGCCTCAGCGCCCCTCGGTCCCTGCTGGGAGGTGTCCCCAGATCCCGCTCTGGCCGCACCCGCGGGTTGGGGCTTTGCCCGCGCGGGGCCGGGGCTGAGGACGCCCCTCGTGAAGGGTGTTTTGGCGCGAGTCCCTTCTGATCTCGCTCCGGGGTGGCGGAGGTCAGACCCCGGGCTGCTCGAGCCGCAGGGCCGGGCTTCGCTGCTTTCTGCTGTTGGCCCTGCCCACGAGCCCCATGTTTTGGTGTGCGGGCGTTTCGCCTCCACGTGTCTCTGGGCGATCTGGGGCTTTGGCTTCGCTCGGGATCCAGCCCAGAGCTGCTCCCCCGGGGCCGCCGTGTTTCCGTGCTGGCTCCCGTGGGCCCAGGGCAGCGGCTGGAGCCTGGTACCGGCCCAAGGAAAGGCTCTCGGGGCACAGAGCCCGTCCCTGGGACCCCGCTGAGCCGGCCGGGTGCAGCAGCCCGTGGCTCCCGAGCTCCTCCAGCATCCTCAGCTGCCGCTGCCTCCCGGGATGTTTCCCTTGGGAATTCGGAGCTTTCGCTGCTGCTGCTTCGGAACCTTCTGAACCCAACCGGCCCCAGCTTGAGCTGCTGCTGCCTCCCCCCAGCCCTGAGCTCTGGAGGGAGGGATGGACTTGGGCAGGGATCGATGTTCCCTGCCCCGCTCGGGGCTTTGTTCTGACGCGGGAGACGCTGCAGCGGGTGGAACTTGTTTATAACTATTGATCTGTAACGCGGGCGGGTGCGGGGCTGCGATGGGAAACACCCCCGGACCCTCCTGCCGCAGGAGGCCCGGGCGGGGAGCGGGGAGAAAAGCGCTCTGTGTTTCCAAGGCCAGTCTGGAGCATCTCTTTGTCCCTCATCGCGTGCCAGAAAACACCTGAATCCATCTGAATTTCACTGTTTAGCCACAGAGACAAAACATCCCTCGGCTGCGACGCGGCGCCCAGGCCGGAGGGTGGGAGGGGAGCCCGAGGCCGCACCTCGCGCCGCGGGCAGCCCTCGGTGTGGCTGTGCCGGGGGTCTCATCGGTGGGGTTGTACCGGGGGTCTGGGTGGGGTTGTACCGGGGGTCTCATCGGTGGGGTTGTACCGGGGGTCTGGGTGGGG